>MU224599.1:636677-663696 GCA_018584345.1 Thuja plicata
TAGCAACTTCTAATTTATTATAATAATAAAGTATTATTATAATAATGTGGCTTTATTATTAATTAATATTTTATAAATATTAATTAATAACTATTAATTAATAAATATGAACTCATGCGATAAATCCTGCATCCACTGTTGATCCTGCCAGTTTGACATAGCCTTCCACTGCACTGCCAAAAATAGACTTACTATAAATAGTAAGTCCCTAGCCAAAGAACTGCATAAACTGAACATCGTTTGGAAACTGATCACTGCCGATACTGCCTTGCCAGAAATGGAAACTGACCAAACTAGCTTACTAAAAATAGTAAGTCCAGACTTACTAAAAATAGCAAGTCTGCCAACTGGGACCGTCAAAACCAGGCATCAGCTCACGAGGGTCACGATGATGAGCTGATCAAGCCACTACCAATACCTGCTAAAAAGGGGGTCATCACACAAATCAAATTAGTTATTTAATCCGATTGTGTGTTCTATCATTTTAGAAAATTTCTTAAAACAAATTATATACATATCTAAATTATGTGTTGCATGGATTGTTTTCAAAAAATAATAAGGAAAGGAAAATATATATATATATATATATTTCAAAAAATTTATAAAAAGAAAGAATAATTTTGAAAGGAAATGTATTATAACAAAATATACATATATATATATATTTAAAATATATATATACATAAAATAATTTATTCTAAAATAAAATAAATTAAAAAGAAAATAAATAAATAAAAAATGATGTGGAGATGGGGACAGCACCCCCACCCCCACCCCCGTAAATTCCTTGGGCACCACCATACAGTTGTGGGCCGCAGGAAACCTACGGCCACCACAGTGTGGTGGCTTGCAGGAACCTGCGGTACCACCTGTGGTATCACCACAATGTGGTTGGTCACAGGCCTACAGTACCCCCACAATGTAGTGGGCCACGAGGGGGTACATGTGTGTGCGAGCAGGCCCCCCATGAGTACCCACCCTTATGTTTGTTTAATAAAAAAAATTAGTTTTTATTATTATTTTTATTTTATTTTATTATTTTTAATAATTAATTAATTACTATATATATGTTAGTTAATATTATTTAATTAGTATTGTTTGTTTTGTAATAATTTTTCTTTTGTAAATGGAAGTATATTGTTAAAATACTAGAATTTATATTTTGGGGATATAAATATATCTATATTTAATTAATTAAAGGATAATTAATATATATATATGTATATATATATATATATATATATTTAATTTTAAATGGTATTCGATTAAATTCTAGTTAATTAATTTAGTTATTTAAATCTTGGAATATAGTTAATATAATTGTAAACCTGTTTATAATTGGAAAATGATTTAAGTATTAAATGTGTCTAAATCATGATCTTTTGTTGATTTGTGCAATCACATTGGGATAATTCTCTATTGTGGTCTTTATGGTGGTATTGAGATTGTTTTGCTTTGTTTTATTGTTGGTCACAGGTAGTTCAGGCCTTAGGAAGAGTTGTGTTACCAGAGGCTTGGGTTTCATTGTTTTTTCCTTGTATGTCTTATAATGTGAGTTGTTTTGATTCGGTCATATTATCTGATCTTGATTTTCAGTGTGGAGTTCATATGCATTTTGTTAGGGAGCATTTTGTGATGGTCATTCGTAAAGAGTACTTTTGAGATGTCATATGTTCGATTTTATTCAACTAACCTTGTTCATATGTATGCATGATTATTCTTTGGGATATATTACCGATATTATGGTTATTGATAACCAGTATTTTACTATATGGGCAGGAGCCAGATTTGAGAATTATTTTACCATTATGATGTTTATTCGATCTACGAGCCTAGGGTAGGTTCTCTAGATGCGTAGGAGGGAAGTGGCTTACGATGGAGATTGGGGCCCGCAAGTGGCTTACCAAGGCAACTCATTGTAAGTAACTTAATAAAGTGAAAACTTAATAAAATACTAGGTTAATTTTAGCAAGACAATAGTGTGCCTCGCCCATGGCTTGAGTGCTAGTACAGGCTAAGGATGGGAGTGGGAGATGATGCTTGTCCGCCCAGGGGGCGTAAGGATCTAGCATGGTTATGTGATGACACTTCCCTATATGTATCCCAATTTCCTACGAGTGTCTGGTGTCTCTGGTAGTGTGTCTTGTTCATACCTACTTGATGACCTTGTATACCATTATCCTTGCATTATTCCTTCTTGTTGTATACATGTTTGTGTGGGCCTGGTGTTTATCTCCTCAGCACGGTGGGGTGGACCTCAGGGTTCCACGTGGTCGGGTGGTAGTGATTCTTTTTACCATTGAGATCCGACGTTCTTGTTCATGCTTAGATGATCCTTGTTCTATCTTCTTGTTCCTCCGGAGACTTGTTCATTATCATGGGATGTATATTGTATCCATCTGTATATTGGTTGACATCCGTTCTGGAGATGTGATGTATTGTTATTCATTATTGCATACTCTGCTACTTGTGCAGTGGATGATGATTCATTATGTATACCTTGGGTATCAGTTGTATATTTGATCTTGTTATATGAGATGTATTTTATGATTTCAATTGATGTATCTTTTCATGTCAGTAGTTTATGGTTGTCCTTTGTAAAATAGCTTACTTAAAAGTAACTCTACGTCATGGAACCCTTGAGATTGTTAATTGTTCTTGTTTACGTTATCATTATGTTTATCTTGTGTTCTTGCTTCCGCATTTGTGTTGTGTAAACTTTTTTGAAAAAATTATCCCGTCAACTTAGTATTATGTTTTAGGTTAAATTCTCTTGGGTTCTTTGGCGGGGCGTTACATGTAATTTCATCGTTTTATCAATTGGATAGAACACGGTGATATTGATTTGTGGAGAGGTTATTAACGTTGTTGGAGAAAGGACAAAAATTCAGATTTGATGTGCAGATCAGAAGTTTGTACCTATTGCTATAATTCCCATGAACAGTGAAACGCTAGAGTACCCGCACTACAATAATTGCTACAGTACCATCGTGAACAGCACTGTGCTACAATGATTTGAACCAATATTGTGTTGAAGTCAGCAAGGGTTTCTTATATCTAATGCTATAAGTTGAGTTGTTATTAATATTCAATTTATTAAAGGGTTTGAACCTCATACATTGGTTGGATAGAGTCATTCGCTGCCTGCACAAACAATATTCAGATTGTTGCCACCCATATTCAGGTTTCCAGGTTGGTTACCTTCATCGTAATTGTTGTTATTGAATATTCAAGTTTGAATATATATGTAATCTGAGAGTGTGAACTGCTATGTGCATTTCTAAGCTCTATCTGGTCATAGATGTATGTGATTGATGCTCAGAACTGAATCTCTTAACTGCTCTACATTTATGGGTCATACTAGTTTGCAATCAAACAAGTGTACACTCAAAAATTGATGTAATAAGTGCTGTTACAGTCAAGCTATCAATGTTGGTTCTGAAGTTAAGGTCTGATATAGTTATTGGAGTGTGTAATATTGCCTTCAAATGGTCTTTCTGAGTTTGTCAAAGAGGCTGATTGTAATTTCTGGGCAGTAATATATTGTAATCCAGACATGTTTGACAGTTAGAATACCATAATATTGTTTCTTGGTCATGTTCTTGCATTATACATCGGAACCCAATCAATTCACATAACATACAATGTTTGAGTATGATAAGTGGAATATTAAATAAACTGAAAATATCGTGCCAAAATTGCAAACCAAATATCTTATCAAGGGTGGGATATTTTAGTGGTATCAAAGCTTGGATCTTGTCAGCCTGTTGGGTGAATGCAGAGTTGTGTGTACTTCCGTTTGGTTTATTTTTCAGTCGGGCAGCGTAACAAGTCATCATGGAAAAGTTGCTTAAGAAATCACAGATGTGGAAAGAGTTTGAACAGTCACAACATAAAATCAACCATCAATTGCAGCAATTGAATGATACAATTTAAAAGAAATTTGGGTATTCTGATGAATCATGATTTATCTCCATCAATTAGAAATTTAGAACATATAAGAGTCCTCATGTCTCACCAACATACAAAGCAACTGTGGCCAGCTACGACAAGTATCGTGCTCTTCCTTAAAAGATATTGGATATGCTTTCTTTCACACAATTCTTGGGTATACCGGATGAGAATGAAGATGAATTGATGGTGTCAATTCCTACCAGCAGTGGAAAGGGAAAGAAACCATTCGGAACAGTGAAGAGATTTATGTGCAAGAACAAGAAAAGGAAGAAGAATCACTTGTTTGTAGCTTGCAGCCTACAAGTGATCACAATGAATGCAAAAATCAGTCATCAAGTGGGAGTTCTAATGAAGAAACAACTTCAGATCAAGTGGAGATTCATAGCATGCCATTGAGTCATCTTGTTGATCACAAAGTGGAAGCGGTTACAACCATGAATCAGCCCATTGGACATGTGGAAAACAAGATACCAAGGTATGACCATAATTCTGAAATTCATAACATCAGTAACATAATTTCTCTTTCTCAAGATTTGATAGCTTTTGATCAAGAAGAGAACAGTGATGTGCATCCTACATTTGAGGGTACACATAGTGCAAGCATGGGTCAAGATGATGTGAATGATACACCCCATTATAAATCAGATTTTGTGTATTTTGGGGTAGCAGATATATAGTATTGTCAAAGACTGAATGAAGATTGGTTGTATAGAGCTACCCAAGCGAAGTTGCTTGCTGCCCAACCAAGACAGCATTTGCAAGAGGTCAAGGAAAGACGCAATCAGCTTGATAATGCAAGAAGACAGAGAGACATACATCAGATCTTTATTCCTTCCAAGGGAAGAAAGTATACAGGATGAGCAAGTAAATGAAAATCTCATAGGCAACGAGACAAAGGTTGAATTCAGTCAAAATTTTCAGATTGGGAACAATAGTGATATACTCCACCTTCCTCATAAGATTGTCATTGATAGTTATGAAGAAAGTAATGGTACCATTCCTACTATTGATGGACTACAAGAGGCAAGTATGGTACACGATGATTTTGATGATATCTCTTATCTGACTGAGTTTATTCACATTGTTACAGTTGGTGTTGAGGGGCATAAGTTGCCTAATTCAGAGTTTCCAGTTGAGGTGGTTGATCACTCTCATGACGGTGATAATGATTCTATTGATGTCTCTCTTAGTGGGTCAATCACTCTAGAGATGTCTTTGTTGAGCAGTGATGGCATACATGCTTCATTTGTGAGTTTGCCACCCATTTGTCTTGATATGGCGGCGATGTCCTTGTTGATTAGTGACTTCATAGTTTTCGATTCCTTATGGATTAGTGGCTGCCCTAGTCGAAATCATGTAGCATCCCCTAAGTTGGCATTGACTACTTCAGTGATTCATCAGTATGGGATTACTGAAAGGTTTATCTTTTGAATAGAGATGGAGTATGGGGTGATTTTCATGGATTCACACTGGTTGGATGACACATTTGATATCATGTTGGTTGTTGGTCTGAGTTATGACAAAGAGACAAGGCGGCCGCTTGTGTGGATTTCTTGGCACGTGGGGTTTCATTCTCACGTTATTTGGATGCTCTGCATACATGGATGGCTACCTTATGGTGATTGGTTGAGATGTTCCTTCTACATCTCGTATAGCAAGGTCTATATTTCGATGTGAAATCCGGGTATTGATTTGCTTGGTACATTATTTCATATGGATTCTCATATGTTGCTTCATGGTTGGTGGTGTTTAGACAATTATATCAGAGTCGAGCAGCTGATTGTATGGATAGAGCCAAAGGCCAGACTTAGGTTCTACAACATGATTGGTAGTTTACTAGGTGCCAGTCATTGTTGTACCAACATCACAGAGTTGAGGAACTTTGTACCCATGGCAATATTCAGTCAACATTATATGGAGCATTTCAGGATTGGTAATTTCAAGGTCGAGCTTGCTGACATCTCCAATACCAGCTTCTTGTCGAAGTTCGATCTTCCTCACGTAAGGGTCATCATGAGGAGAGATATTGAGGTTTATATGCTATGGTTGAGCATGTTATTCTTTCAGTTACCTAGGATTGCAAAAGATGTCGGGATCGTTATTATGGACCTCACTAAGATGCATTGGCAGTATGAGTTTGCAGTTATATTCAAAGGGGTGCAACGTCAGCATGGTGGTTTCTTTCTGAGATCGGTTTGGAATCCTAGCATGTGTAGTACATTTCTCTAGTGGATCCATGATGAGTTGCTTCACTTTGGGTGTATCGATGTTTATATCAGAGTAGAGCAGCGGATCGGTGGAGTGACGTGTCTTTGATTGGTATGGGATCCTGGAATTGGTGTTCAGTGTGCAAGTGCAGATTGCTTGTGGGCAAGCAATCTCCGGGAAGGGAGTACTCTAATGTCCCCTTCCTAGGTGAGAGGCAGATCAGCAGATGTTGACCTATCATTTGAGATCTTGTAGGTCAACAGTATGGATAGGGGACTCAATTAGAGGGTCATGGAGCTTTGCAGGGGCTCTGTGAGCCATTTCAGACATTCAGATGGTAGTTCCTACGTTTTAAGAGGGATCCCTATTTTCTAGGGAATAACTAAGAGATGGTTTTGGGGTGTCTACGGACCATTCCGAATGATTTGAGACCATCTCTTAAATTTTATGGAGGGTCCTATTTTTTAGGGAGGACTGCAGTTGACTAGTTGGCCATCCAGAGGACCATGGAGCAGAGCAAGATCCCTTTTGAGCAGTTTCAGTTGATTGGAGACAGTCTCCTACTTTTTAGGGCGGATCCCTAATTTTTAGGGGGAACTAACAGTTGGCCTGCAGGACTCAAGCATCATCAGTGATCAGGGTGCTTCAGACAGATTCCAGTTCTGAGTCTATTAAGCTTTTATGAATAAATTGAGAATATTTAATTATTCCCAAGTTAGATTGAATAAATAATATTAAAGTGGTTTTCTAAAGTCACTTTACATTAAAATAAAATAAAATAAGACCATGGTACATTTTCCTAGGAGTTGATGGTTATAAGTTGTTTTTAAAATGGGGCCAATTTTTATAATGAGAAATAAGGTCTTGAGGGTTGATTTTATGAGAAGTTCATTTTTAATAAAGTTTATTAAAATAAATTGTGAGAAGCCCTAATTAGGGTTCCAACCACTTTAATGAAGAAAAAGGAAAATAGAAAAGGTTAGGCTTCATTTCATATCATCTAGGTTTTATTATTTGATTGCATATTGTGGAGTTTGAGATCAGGGTTTTCAGCAGATCGAGGCTTCAAGAATGAAAACTCTTGAGGTTACTAGTCTGGACGTTCCCCCCAGCTTGCCTGTGGAATGTAATTTCATTGTTTTATCAGCTGCATAGAGCACTATGGTATTGATTTGTGGAGAGGTTATTAACTTTGTTGGAGAAAGGGCAGAAATTCAGATTTGATGTGCAGATCAGAAGTTTGTACCTGTTGCTACAGTTCCAGTGAACAGTGAAACGCTACAGTACCCGCACTACAATAATTGCTACAGTACCATCGTGAATAGTACCACACTACAATGATTTGAACCAATATTGTGTTAAAGTCGGCAAGGGTTTCTTATATCTACTACTATAAGCTGAGTTGTTATTAATATTCAATTTATTGAAGGGTTTGAACTCATACATTGGTTGGAGAGAGTCATCCGCTGCCTGCACAGACAATATTCAGATTGTTGCCACCCATATTCAGGTTTCCAGGTTGGTAATGTTCACTCTAATTGTTGTTATTGAATATTCAGGTTTGAATAAATATGTAAATCTGAGTGTGAACTGCTGTGTGCATTTCTAAGCTCTATCTGATCATAGATGTATGTGATTGATGCTCAGAACTGAATCTCTTAAACTGCTGTACGTTTCTAGATCATACTAGTTTGCAAGCAGACAAGTATACACTCAGAAATTGACGTAATAATTGCTGTTACAGTCAAACTATTAATGCTGGTTGTGAAGTTAAGGTCTGATATACTTATTGGAGTGCATAATATTGCCTTCAAGTGGTCTTTCTGAGTTTGTGAAAGGGGCTGATTGTAATTTCTGGGCAGTAATATATTGTAATCCAGACATGTTTGACAATTAGAATACCATAATATTGCTTCTCAGTCACGTTCTTGCATTATACATCAGAACCCAATCAATTCACATAACATACAATGTTTGAGTATGATAAATGGAATATTAAATAAACTGAAAATACTGCGCCAAAATTGCAAACCAAATATCCTATCAAGGGTGGGATATTTAAGAGGCCCCTAGAAAAGAGGCAAACACAAAAGGGGACTAATCAAGAAAAGGTCGCAAACCCCCAAGGGAGCACAATATAGATAGAGGAGTACAACACCATACTGTAATAAACAAAAGATGACCATCAAGGTAAACAACCGAAATCCTCAAATGTCTGCACTCTGAGACTCATCGGAGGAGCCAATGACAATGTCATTATTCACAGGAGAACCAGTGCAAAGTCCAAGATCTTGCCAAGGATAGTCCAAAGCTAAGGGATCCAAGGTGGACAATCCTAAGATGTAGCTGATGTCACGCAGAACTTCCCCTAACATCCAAGACCAAAGAGCTGCAGGTAATAGGAAAAAGCTAGTAATGTAAGCCTACCACTTAGATCTGCGCTATGGAACTCAGCTGGAAAAAACATTGGCTTCATCGATGTTTGGGGTAGTACAGATTCAAGTTTATGTCCAAGGAAGCAGTTTCCTATAAGCACATTATTGGATCACTCTTGTGTATGATCTAGAAGGATTTAAAACCTTTATCATGTCACAGCACCACGGTAATTTTCGTGTCATGTTATCTTTACTACCAGTTTTAGCACCCTCACAAGCATGCATTATCATACCACAAAGTCCACAACTCTTCATATTCTGCATTACATGGCTCCGAAAGTGTCAGTGGCGTTATTCTCCAGAATATGCAGAAAATGGAAATGGAGAATACAAGGGACTAAGGCATGCAGTTTATTTCCTTGAAACTGAGAATTTTCATCATCTGTCACCAATACAAGTATCTGATCTCTTGGATCATTGTATAGAACTTTTCACCGCACAATCATGCATTACAGTTCTAGCATGGTGTGCAATTGTCTTTGTATTCTCTTTGCTTCAGCACTCTAATTGTTGCGGTCGGTGCACTCTAACACTTCCTAGCAATTTCCAAATTTACTAGTATGCACTAAATCAGTGTTTAAATAGGAAAAGGGTAGAAGGCCCCATTTGAGTACACCAAAAGGAAATGCACAAGGCACTAAATAGATCTGACAATGAGCTAGAAATAATGGATAGTATAATAAGCAGGTCAACAAGGCAAGATATTGAAGTACAGCAATAAACTAAAGTAATATGCAAGGTAGTAAATAAATGTACAATAATCATGCAGATAACCAAGTTACCAAATCATAGAACATAAATCAATCATACCTGCAAAATGAATGGAATAGAACAGAGAGTTACGTAATTGTGCTGACTTCGTGGTGCCCTAATTTTTCCATTGGCTTGAGCACTTACAGAGACATAGTTGTAAGGAAGCCAAGTACGATTAAGGAAACCTTAGTAGACTCCTAGGACAACTTGGTATACTTTGCTTGCGGATTTCCTATTCCTGGATCTCTAGGAGATTTTTTATTGTAGCTTTACTTCCTTTTGGTGAAGTTATTTACCCGTAAAGTTTAAACCACTAGCCCCCAAAAAAATCTACATATTTGTGAGCATACAATAGAGCAGGTGATGAGTTATTGTTTCAGAAATGATCAAGGCTAATTCTATACATGGGTTCCGAATCCTAAGTAAAATTCCAAAAGCCAATATCACCATCCATAAAAGGTGAAGTTAGCTACAGTTCACTCAACAAAACAGAAGTTGACTTTATTAGCCATGGAAAATGACATTGGCTAGATTTCATCCAAATAACCAAGGCAATATCTAAAACTATTTAAGAAAAACAAATCAATAAGACAATAACACAGAAAATTTACCCTGGGAAACCTCTATGAGGAAAAACCCAGCATTCAGATCAGACTAAATAATATTCTCAGAATTGTATACAGTAACTCACAGTGATCTCACTGAGGATTTGTTGAGCATCCCCGATCCACGAAGCAATCCTCTAATCCACTCCAAGAGAATATCAATCTCGAATTCTGATCACAGTCTGAATTTGTACAGTCTTAATATGATGCGAATTTGTACAGTCTTAATATGATGCCCTTGACTTCCTCTCACAATGCAGATCCAAATCAAGGTGTGTCTTTACTGTGTATGCCTTCGTTGAATCTGTAAATGATTGGATGCCAATTTACTGAGTACGTAGATCACTGAATGATCTCAGAATGAGATTCGAACAGCAATAGCACATACATTTCCAGAATGAATCAGTTGCGTATATCACTGTTTGATATGACTCGCTTCTAATAGGATATAAGTCACTGCTTTATTAATTCTGCGCCTTAGAACATGAAGTCGTTGTCTTGAATATTTCAGTTCTGAATTAGTGTCGCCAATGTATGTGTGATGGATCAGATCGCTGCTTTCTCAATATGCTGATATATATGTTATTGTAGATCGCAGTACATTCAGTCTTGTAATGCAGATTGCTATAACATCAAATCGCAGTCCAGTATCATGAAAAATGGTATATTTATCAAATACTTTGCCTTGGATATATATGGAGAACTCTCCATAATTTACATAGGTCGGCCCAGATTTGGCGTCATATACTAAACATTTCTTGGCACCAAAATAAAATAATCAAATATAGGGCAGGCCCTATAGGTAACGTCCATTACTTCATAGACGTTTTAAACATATCAAAAGGGCCCAGTCTTTAAGCGATATTAAATTAAATATATAAATTAAAATGTTGAGTTAATTTTATTTCCTAATTAAAATAATAAATTATTTAATTCTCCAATGAAATAATTAATCTCACATTAAATTATTTATTTAATTCTCCTAATTAAATAAATAATTAATCTATCCATATATTTTAATTCTCCAATTACATATATTATTTAATTCTCCTTAATCAAATAATTAATGTATTTAAATTAATTTATTTATTATTTTAATTCTCCTAATTAAAATAATGTGAGGCTAGAATCCGATCTAGCTACCAAACATTAACACTCCCTCTTAGCTAGGGAGGATTCTAAAGCATCATGGACTGCTTCCATGCTATCCATCTCACATTGCCCACGGAGGATAAAGTCAAATAGAAATCATCATGGATACTTTCCATGATATCCATCATGCACACCCGCAGAGGATGGACCCAAAAAAACTTAGTGTGCAGACCTTTCCATCATGCCTACTCGCAGAGGATGGATCCACCTTACATTGCCCGCAGAGGGTGGAAGAGGACAAGCCTCAAAAAGTATCACCTTGCATTACCTGCAGAGGGTGATAAAAACATTGCCACCTTACATTGCCCACAGAGGGTGGTCTTAACAAATTAATTACATTGCCCGCAGAGGGTGGACTTCAATTACAAAATCACCTTGCATTGCTCACAGAGGGTGATAAAAGAGAAACAATACAAAAGTACATTTCCACCTTGCATTGCCCACAGAGGGTGGTCAAACATATCTTCTCTCAAAGAAGATTCAAAATACAACTAATACAATATCCACCTTGCATTGCCCGTAGAGGGTGGTACATAAGATGAAACTGAGACCACTTCAAGCTTCTCCCAAAGCACTCGGACTTCCCTCGAGTGAGAGTAATTCCAAACCAAATAGCTTCTCTACAAGAAGCAATATACCCTGCTTTAGCTTTAGCAGCACCCAATGCAACTGAAGATCCGATCAATTTCTTGTGCTCAGTTGTATCTACCAAATGAGAGTTAGGAAAACATATACTCCACAGTTCAACACAATCCAATATTTCAAATTGATTCAAGATTTATTGACCTAAGAAAAATTTCATGCCAATACTCTAAACCAAGAGAGTAACCAATCTTATTACCACATTAATCAGATATATCAAGTTGTAGAAAGTATGTAACTCCCTCTTGATCCTTGCTCATACAAAAATGTCCTTACTCCTATTGTTAGATTTAACATAAAATTCTGAAAAATTAAGTCTACACTATTTATTAAACAAGAATCACTATCAGAACAAGTACTAAAAGAAAAAATCTTCCTTATCTTCGTTGTTGACAACTTCACTTAGGTTAGCCTCTTGCTGATTGAGTTGAGCTTGACAATCCCTGGCATAGTGACCAAATTTGTCACATCTGAAGCATTAGACATTGGAGAGATCCCTTGGCTTCTTCCTTGAGCTACTAGCATCATGAGATCTGAAGTCATTGTTCCTCGTGAAGTTGTTTTGTTTCCATTGATCACTCTTGACTAATTGGGTAGCAAGAAATAGATTTTCTTCGCCACAGGAAGTCTTGATTCCTCTTGCTATAAGCCGAGATTCTTCTTGAATGCAATCAGCATAAAGAAGATCAAATGTAGGAAGGTTACCTCTTCCGCTTAAACCTTGAATGAAAGGTTCGCAAGAGTATGGAAGACAGTTTAATGCAAGCATGACAAGATCCTTGTCTACAACTTCACCATCAATAGCACTTATTTTATCTTTTAAATCTGAGATCCTCATGAAGAATTCCATTACTGACTCATCCTTTTCAATTTTGATTTGAAGCAAATCTCTTCTCAAAGTAAGTGCCCTGCTCATGTTATTTATTTCATACATACCTTCCAATTGTTTAAACATATCTCGAGCTGTAGACATTTTGGAAATGACAGGAACAATATGATTTCTGACTGAATCTATTAAGATCTTCTTGGCCTTTAATGCATTCTTCTTGAATTGACCAAGTTCATCCGGGTCTATAGGTTCATTGGGTGTTGGTCCTTGCACGAATTGAAGTAGATCATTTTCTTCTAAGGCAAGGAGCACACGAACTTTCCATGATGTGAAGTTTACAGCTCCTTCCAATCTGTCCTCTACCTTGAGCCCTGTCACCATTTTGAAAACAGCAACAAAAAGAATAAAGAGGCAAATCTACAATATAATCGATTAGATTTTATCACAACTAGTTAAGAACTTGGCTCTGATACCATTTTAATTTTAGTAATCAGATCTAAAACTATTTAAGCAAAACAAATCAATAAGACAATAACACAGAAAATTTACCATAGGAAACCTCTATGAGTAAAAACCCAACATTTAGATCAGACTAAATAATATTCTCAGAATTGTATACAGTAACTCACAGTGATCTCACTGAGGATTTGCTGAGGATCCCCGATCCACGAAGCAATCTTCTAATCCACTCCAAGAGAATATCAATCTCAAATTCTGATCACAGTCTGAATTTGTACAGACTTAATATGATGCCCTTGACTTCCTCTCACAATGCAGATCCAAATCAAGGTGTGTCTTYACTGTGTATGCCTTCGTTGATTCTGTAAATGATTGGATGCCAATTTACTGAGTACGTAGATCACTGAATGATCTCAGAATGAGATTCGAACAGCAGTAGCTCATACATTTCCAGAATGAATCAGTTGCGTATATTACTGTTTGATATGACTCGCTTCTAACAGGATATAAGTCACTGCTTTATTAATTCTGTGCCTTAGAACATGAAGTCGCTGTCTTGAATATTTCAGTTCTGCATTAGTGTCGTCAATGTATGTGTGATGGATCAGATCGCTGCTTTCTCAATATGCTGATATATATGTTATTGTAGATCGCTGTATATTCAGTCTTGTAATGCAGATTGCTATAACATCAAATCGCAGTCCAGTATCATGAAAAATGGTATATTTATCAAATACTTTGCCTTGGATATATATGGAGAGCTCTCCATAATTTACATAGGTCAGCCCAGATTTAGCGTCATATACTAAACATTTCTTGGCGCTAAAATAAAATAATCAAATATAGGGCAGGCCCTATAGGTAACGTCTATTCCTTCATAGACATTTTAAACATATCAAAAGGGCCCAGCCTTCAAGCGATATTAAATTAAATATATAAATTAAAATGTTAAGTTAATTTTAATTCCTAATTAAAATAATAAATTATTGAATTCTCCAATTAAATAATTAATCTCACAATAAATTATTTATTTATATTCTCCTAATTAAATAAATAATTAATCTATCCATATTATTTAATTCTTCAATTACATATATTATTTAATTCTCCTTAATTAAATAATTAGTGTATTATTTTAATTCTCCTAATTAAAATAATGTGAGGCTAGAATCTGATCTAGCTACCAAACATTAACACTAGGGAGCTAAAAGAGGTTAGAACACTGAAATGAATGTCCTGAGGACAAAATAAGGATACATAGGAGGCTCTATGTTAGAGTATAAAGGGGAATTTGGAAGGGATGGAAATGTGCAAATACAGCCTACAACAGCTCTCTCCACATGAATACTCAATTCGTCTCACTCCAACCACCAAACTTGTGAGGCCAATGCACCAACAAGTTCTTGACAGAACAATACATTTGAATCCGTTTTTAGTGTGCAGTCCGTTAGGTACCTATGGGCCACAGAAAACTCATATCGAAATGCATTTCCTAACAAATAATAATAGTATTATAGTTTCTCATCTAAATCTTCCTCTAAAGTTTGTGTGCCCACTCAGATGAGGTCTAGCTACAAGCAGCTTGGTATTGAAACTCATGTCCCTTCATCGTGCCGCCTGAGTCACTTCCCATGAATTTTGTAGATGAAAAATCATGCCAAAGATGGCAACTTCATAAATGTTTCAAAAGACAATACAAAATGCCTTGCAGTGAAGAGAAATGAACTAGAGAGAAATGAGGCATAAGGAAAATGCGGGATCATTAATGACTTTGCAGAAGCCTCAAAGTACAATCTCTGTCAAACTTGTCCACCTCATCAATCAATAAGTTGTTTGGAGGCCAAAAACCATACAAGGCATAAATTACCCTAGATATTCTTCTATTTTAACTTTTAAGGTATGATAAATGTTGATCCTCTAGTCAATTTGATAAATGTAACATGCTCCTATTTTGCAATAAATTCACTTTTTTTATCAAGAAATGATCACCTTTGTCCTTATGCAAGTTTCCTTGTCTTAAAAGAAATGGTGAAACAACTACTGCAGTACCCATAAGTTAGATTTACATCAAGTTATCCTAATCGCATCAAGGTTGTGGTAAGTGGTGAATCTGCATTATATTACACTGCTCTTTTTCATGCACTGACTTCCAAAGCATAGAACAAAGTTCTATTAGAGACCTTAAGGTGTGCTTGCAGATTTAAAGCATAATCAAAATATATGTCAAGAATGATGATTCCAGATACCAAGACAACTTGTAGAATAAAGGTGTCTCCCTGCATGAACTATTAGTATTAGCAGCAAAGGATGCCACACACACAAAAATGACCCTGCAACAATGTGTTTCTATATTGGTCATCTACATCCAAAGAGATAGATCCTTCTACAAGATTGTCTACTTAGACAGATTGAGTGTCTTGATCTGCTAAGGCAAAAATTTACCTCCAAAGTCAAGCAGAGGCTGTAGAGCAGATCCTCACCATTGAATACAAATGCATTAACCTGCAGATCACAGCACACTGTGCTGCCAAAACCATGGATATATCTTGCATTCCATATCACATTGGCTGTCCCATGCACTGCCACTCCCCAAAGAAGACATCTATGATGTTCCCACAGGTGAATATGAACTGCTCTAACAACAAGAGGCATCAAATACACCAGCATGGACAGGCCTAGAGACATGCTGCCGTTTTGCTATGGATAATATAGACGTCCACCTTTCTTGTCCTAATTTTACCATGTTGCTTCTCTTGTGGCTAATTGTGTATGTGTGGTAGCACTGTTGTTTTCCAAATGGTTCCATTGTATATGCAAACATTACCTTGGCCTTTTACTAAATACGCGACCTCCTTGCAAGCACTTTTCCCTTCCCTCTAGCTTTGAACTCCACTCTGGTTTTACTATTCTTTCCCATTGAAGACTCTTATATTTGTTTCCAATCATCAATGCAAGTATCTTTTTATCTAAAAAAAAGGTGTTCGGTATAAATTTGTGGGGTTCAAATACCAAGGGCTATTTATAAACTTGCACTCAAAAGTTTCAAATAGTTTGATCACATTTGGATTGTTTTCCTCTGATATGATGAGATTTATTGCAATATCAAAAATTCACCAAACAGTGGCACATGAATCCCCTTCACTTTTAGTTTTCATATAAGATGACCCTGTCCAAAATACTTTAATAGTTCAAAATATCATCATTATACAAACTTACCTGTCATTATAGCAATATCCTGCAGTAGACCCTTCTTTCTATCACCATATCCTGGAGCTTTGATGGCTGCGACTTTGATTAGCCCACGCATTTTATTCAAAATCAAAGTAGGCAATGCCTTACCCCGAACTTCTTCTGCAATCACGAGCAATGGAACACCCAGCTGTCTGATCTTTTCCAGAACACCAATTATATCTTTTTCTCTTACAATTTCCTGGTCTGTGACCAGAACTCTGGCATCCTCAAACTCCACAGTCAACTTTCCTTGGTTAGTGACAAACTCAGGACAGATATAACCCTTATCAATCTGCAGATGAAAACAGTTTCAACTATTACTAAAGAAATTGGCGTCCTCCAAGAGACTGTTTAGAGTGGTATGTATACTATCTATCTCACCTTCATACCCTCCTCAACAGTAACAGTGGTTTCAAAAGACGGTGAAGAGTCAATATACAGTACTCCATCAGGCCCAATTTTATCAATTGCATCAGCAATCATTGTTCCAACCAAATCATCATTTCCAGATGATATTGAAGCAACGGCTGCCCAATAAAATTTGACCAAGGTAAGAATTTGTCACATTAAATATGGTCTATACCTTGCATGAAGGAGCACTGTAAATGATCCTGTCAACAAACCTTTAATATCCTTTCGTCCGTTTACAGGTTTCGACTTCCTCCTCAGCTCTTCAAGAAGCCCTCGCACTGTTTTATCTATTCCCTTTTTCAGAGAAACTGGGTTAGCTCCTGAGCGGACATAAAGAAGCCCAAGGTTGATGATCTCTCTTGCCAGAACAAATGCTGTTGTTGTTCCATCACCAGCTGAGTCATTGGTCTTGCTAGCAACCTGCAAAATTACCTTGCGCAGTATCAATTTAGCCACTACAACTGCAGTGTGCATTCAGCATAAAAAATTCCCATGCATATTAAAAAAAATAAAAAATATAACTCCAATAAACATTACCTCCCGGACCAATGTTGCTCCTACATTTTCCATTGCATCAGGCAGGTCGACTGCAGAAGCAATAGTGACTCCATCGTTAATCACCTTTGGAGTCCCAGAATTGTCTAAGACAACATTGCGACCTGAAAATTTTCCTTTATAGGTTATGACCCTCATCTTAGAAAAGCAGAGTGGACCAGAAAAAATAGACAATACAGTAAAACTTGAGCAGAGAATTTGAAATGGGTCAGACAGTGAAAACTGAGAGCACAGCTGGAAACGCACGATAATGTGAAAAGCAAGTAAATAATTAGAAAGTTAATTTCCATTGCATCAGGCAGGTCGACTGCAGGAGCAATAGTGACTCCATCGTTAATCACCTTTGGAGTCCCAGAATTGTCTAAGACAATATTGCGACCTGAAAATTTTCCTTCGTAGGTTATGACCCTCATCTTAGAAAAGCAGAGTGGACCAGAAAAAGTAGACAATACAGTAGAAATTGAGCAGAGAATTAGAAATGGGTCAGAAAGTGAAAACTGAGAGCACAACTGGAAACGCACAATAATGTGAAAAGCAAGTAAACAATTAGAAATGGTCAAGAGATAGATTTACATATGGAAATAGATCTGGGAACAACAGACACACTATGGTAACTAGAACAACCTTGTAACTTTAAAGACAGCATTCTCATTAGCACTGTTATGAGGAAAGAAAAGCCTCAAAGCACACAAGCAGCTCTGAGCAATATTAGTAGCAAAGGAAGATGCTTACACACAAAATCAGGGAGTGACACCCAATATCCTGCATCCTGATGGGCAGAGTTTTTAGCCTGCATGGTGCTTACAAGTCTTCCTTGTCTCACAATAATTAACAATTTTATTATGCATGCATAGACAACTTTATTATCATTCAAACTTCAAAGTTAAGTTACTAAATACTCCCATTAAAGGTCCCAATCCCATACCCAACCAGGCCAAGTATCAGTCTAACAACGAGAACGGACTAGTACTGGACAAAGTGTATCCCTGACACCCCAGGTTCCTTTTGGGCGCAGCAAGTACACGCACTGGCCACTCCCATGTGTTCCCACGACCTCTAGACATGGAATTTTATAAAAAATAAAATGTATTTTTTAGGGATTTAGACAAAAACAAAACCTTAAAAGTGCCTCCAACCCGAAAAACGTGCCCACTAGGTTTCTTTTAACAAAAATACATACATTTTCATTCAAATTCATTCTTGTTTTGCCATTTTTGCATTTTGGAAGACTGGTTGTATTTTCCAGAGTAGCATCAAATAGTGTCAAAGGGACATATCTAGCTCGCTCAATGTAATATCCCCAAAATGGGGATAAAGGAAAAAATACAATATTCCCAAATATATACAACAGAAAACACCGAAAAATTTAATTTGCAAATAAGAAATTCTTAAACAAACTCAGATTTAAATTCAGATTATTGATCTGATTTTTCTACTAATTTGAATAAATTTCTGAGTATTTTTTAGTATAGAAAAGTTCTAGAAAAACACTCTAAATCTGAAAAAAATTAAGAAATGACTTAAATTGATTTTCTTTTATTTTTTTGAGATGAAGATGATTAATAGCATGCAGATTTAGACACAAATACCTCAGAAATGTCTTCAAACCCTAGCTGTCATTGCCAAAACTCCCAGAAACCTGTGCTAGGTCTGTTCCACTTGTCCTTTTTGTTGCTATCTTCAATGATGATCAGTAACATGAAGACACCTTGCAGTAGATTATCCAAAGCTTAACCTGATGCTTGAATCTCACCTTCAAAAATGTCCTCTGAACCTCATAAAGAATCACAGCTCTGAAAATTATGTGCAGTTCTGAAAATTCGGTCCCATCGGGCGTGCCAGAAAAGACTATTGACGCTTGGGATTGCTCTAAGGCGAATGACCTGTGGGAAGCTGAGTGAATGTGAGACCTAATACTTAATCATTGAGCTACCTCCAGAATTTTAGAAATCGACTCTTCATGCTTGGGGGAAGAAAAGGGAAGAAAACTAACCCTACTAAGGTGAAAAAGCAAGCTTTAGGAACACTTTAAACTCAAAATGCATAGGCTATTTCAAGAAATGAAATATCAAGGCAACCTTGCAGCATATAGTCCTAGGAATAGTTGCAGAAATACGTTAGCACAATAAATCAGTATAACACTGGTGCGGGGGTACGTTGGGACGGGGGGACGCCGGGACAAGTTTCGGGTACGGGAAAAAAAAAGAGCCTCAATTTCGGGACGGCGGCGAGGGGTGGGGGGGGGGAGGGGGTGCTACATACTATACATATAGAACTTGAAATGCTAATTATGAAATGATGTTTCAATATAACATACTAAATTGGTTCTTGGAATCTTGAAATACTTGAACATAGCAAAATTGCAACACGAACCAGAACCATTGAACATTCAACATAGTAGCATAACATAATGATAAAATTATATTAGATCTATCAAAAATTCAAAATTCATTGTTGAAATATCATAAAGATGATCATGATTATAATGAGTAGCATGATATGAATCATGATCGATATCAAAAAGAGTACAAAATCATGTCAAAATGTAAGGAAGGGAGGCCTCTAATCATCCCCCAAGCCAAAGTCCTCATCACTAGAACTACTGGACTTCTCATAGTCAAGTTCCGCCAAAGTGACACCAACTAGCTGAGTTTCAGAGTATCCAAGTTTCGGTACTCCAAGTTTCGGCGAGTTTTGGAGTACCCAACTAGCCAAGTTTCGGAGTACTCAAGTTTTGGTACTTCGAGTTTCGGCGAGTTTCAGAGTACCCAACTAACCGAGTTTCAGAGTACCCAAGTTTCAGAGTACCTAAGTTTCGACGAGTTTCGGAGTACCCAAGTTTCGGAGTACCCAACTGGCTAAGTTTCGGGGTACCCGAGTTTCAGACTACCCAAGGGTTACGGGGACGGGTGCAGCCGTAGTATGACGGTGCTTGAGCGGCGGCGGGGGTACTCCGGTACGGGAAGTACCCATCCCGGGGGCGTCCTAGTACCGGGTACTCCAGGGTTTTGGGTCGGGTGCGCGTCCCCGGGTTACACTACAAGAAATAAAAGACATAGAGTGAACCATGCAATACACTCACAGAATGCATCAGAGACCAAATCACTTTGACTAAAACACACCCTTCTAACTAGGGGAAGTCCATACCTCTCTCTAAAACCAAGGATACTCAAGGTTTCAAACCTTAGGCCAAAGATTGCAACAGCAATAGAGAAAAACCCAATAGCATAATGGGATCCAAGAGAGCCCTAAAATATTATATAACGACTCCCAAAAGAATGATTTAATCTCAGCCAATAGATCCATTGCAAATTCAATCCAATGCTCCAAACAAAACCCCTTAAATGAGCCAAGAAGCTCCTTGAAATCCCACACCCCCTTGACCTTTTCGGCACATGTTTAATAAAATCAACTTACATGTCTCATAAGTCATTAAACTTAAAAAAGGGGAAAAACTTTAAGTTTTTAGACTAGAAGTCACTTTAAGTTGCATAAGAAGACATGCCCACAACTTAAAATCACTTAAGTTGCATAAAAAGACACACCCCCAACTTAAGAATAGAATAGAGAACAAGCCAAAGACTCTTAACGTTTACCCAATAGTGCTCTAAGTCCTCTTCCTCTTAGGAAATCCACCCCAAGTTGCATCCTCCAAAGCCAAGCTTTTCCACTCAATAAGATATTCATAAATTATTTTACTCCTTAGCTTCTTCTCTCTTTCTTGCAAAATTGTTTCCAAAATGAGTAACTACTTACCTTCTTCATCCATGGGGAGCAATTCTACAAAAGGAATCACTTGTTGTCTGAGAGACTTCTTGAGGCATGACACATAGAATAAATTGTGGATTTTGCTTGTAGATGGCAGCTCCAACTCATATGCTACTTCAACAATTCTTTTAATCACTTTGAAAGGCCCATAAGACTTTGGTTTAAGCTTTTCTCCTCCACTTACTTTCAATAAGGATTGTCTATAAGGTCGAATGTAACATCCCCATTTTAGCTCACCTTGGCTCGTAGTGAGAATTAGCCTATCAGTGGTCCTCGTAGGCTAAGTCTGAGGGATAGAGGGTCTTAGTTGGCAGAACCAGAGGCTGATTCCCAGTTCAAAGGACAGGTGTGTTCAGGTTTGGTCCTCGTTCGAATCACTTTAGCACACTTACTACTTATAGTAAGTGTTTATTTCAGGAAAGTCAGGACTTCTATCTATAGCAAGATGCCTAAACAAGTCGTTGGTAGTGTTGAGATTTGGTATCGTTGACGGGGGCAATTATTCAGGGACTTACTATTTATAGTAAGTCAATGTAGAGGAGTTATTATATCTGGCACGACACCCTAACTCATGGTCTACTCGGTGGTTGACTTATTCGTTAGTTGGTTTAGTGGAATGACTTTATTGAGCGAATTGATATTATTATTTATCATTAATAAAGTTGTTTTATTAACGATAAAGTCATTATAAAATTATTTAATAAAAGGGGCCAATTGACTTAAAAGGTGCATTAAATGTATATTATAATATGGGGGCCTATTTATTATTTCTCCTAAGTCAACGTGAGACATCAAAAGCACATATATTTAATGTTTCAAAAACACAAAAGCATGGTGGATTTGGTGTTAAGTATATAAAGGCTTCTGTGATGTCCCCTTTTCAAATAAGAATTTAATAAATAATAATATTAAAATATGAAATTAAATAAACAAATAATGATACCAAATAAAACGATATATGATTAAATAAGTTTTAATTAAAGATTTAAACTTATTATTAGAGGAAATTAGATAATCATAACAATTCATGAAGTCAGAAACCTTGATAAATCAATGGGTGGTCAAACCATTGATCAATTATGAGGTAGTTCGATAATTATAAAAGATATACCAAGTGGTTAAGTGACACCATATATGTATAATCTATATCATAAGAATAGTAATTATTTCAGTCCAGGCATTATTGATTTTGTATCATTAGAGGATTGCAATAAAGGACGTCACCAGTAAGTGCTTAATGTAATTATGAGTCGACGAGAATCGTGTTTATATGGAGACAACGATATTGTTAGAAATTAGTATTATTTTAAATGATATATTCAAACACTAATATTATGATTTCAAACCAACAAATATTATTATTTTTATCAATAATAATTAACAAAATTAATAAATGAAATTGGAAATCATTATTATTAGTAACTAACAATATTATTATTTTTATCAATAATAATTAACATTAATAAATGAAATTGGAAATCATTATTAATAGTAACTAACAATATTATTATAATAATTAAAGAATTGAAAATATTAATATATTTTAATAATATTATTAAATTAATTAAAGTTAAAGAAAAGTTATTAATAAAATTCATTATATATAATGAGGTTGCGGCTTATAAGGCCAGTCGCCACCCTTAGAGGTGCGACTAGGCCGCAACCTTAAGGTTGCGACCAGTCGCACCCCTAAGGGGATCGACGCGTGGAGGGGACGTGACTCCCCCTGCCACGCTGAATCATATTTATACATGGCCCCAAAACATAAGGAAGGGGGGGGAGAGCGATGGGAGAAGGAAGTACAAACATCAAGCAAAAGATATTTCGACCGTTCAGTATAGTATTAATAAAAATAAATTCCTTGTTTGATTATTATATATATATATGTATATACTCTCATTTATAGATATATATATTTAATTTGAAGTATACATAGATATATTATGAGAATTCTTAATTAATGCATTCTTGTATAATTATGGATCTTTTATGAATAAACTTAAACTTGATTTTATAATCAAAACTAATGTTGTACATTTAAGTGTCATAAAATGATGGTACTGGATACCATATAGAATGAATCTTATATTCATTAGAGATGGGATTCCCATATCTGGAGGGGGCTAGAGGAAATTTCTATATTTTTCCTAGTCTCGGGGTATGTACCCTAAAATGACGATACTGGATACCACATATAGAATGAATCATATATTCATTAGAGATGGGATTCCTATATCTGGAGGGTGCTAGAGGAAATTGTTATAGCTTCCCTAGTCTCGAGGTATGTGCCCTAAAATGATGATACTGGATACCATATAGAATGAATCTTATATTCATTAGAGATGGGATTCCTATATCTGGAGGGGGCTAGAGGAAATTGTTATAGTTTCCCTAGTCTCAAGGTATGTGCCCTTAAATGATGATATTAGATACCATATAGAATGAATCTTATATTCATCAGAGATGGGATTCCTATATCTGGAGGGGGCTAGGGGAAATTGTTATAGTTTCCCTAGCCTCGAGGTTGTTATAATCTCACGTAGGCAGTATAATATACTAATAACCAGTCATATGCATACGTGTAGGCTTGGATAACATTTATCGTTTCCAAGAGAATTTAGGAGCAGTTCTCTATGGGAAGACGTGCCAATAGCCCGGTTGCTTAGAGCGGATCTTATATCCCTCAAGTCGAGAATCAAGACTAGGGTCAAATTCCCTTACTAACTTAGATTAGAATAAGAGTCATATAAATATTATGTAATATTTTCTACTAACGTCGGTTTTGCAGGAAATTACATAAGGAGAATAATTAGGGACATTACAACTTCATGAAAAGAATCAACCATCATTATGCATATGTTTTTGACTTGGTTTTTGGCGTGAGTTTCTTGAAATTGGGAATTGGTGCCCTTGGTCAAGGGTTTCTGCACTTTGGAGAACGAAAATTCTTCAGAGTTTCAAGCATCTGAGGTGTTGAAAGAAGCACTGATATTTGCTATACAGAGTGACTTAATTCAAGGTCATCATTGTGCAAAACGGTGAAAGTTATTCAATTTGTTTTCAGCAAATAAAGGGGTTTGAATTGCAGTGATTGGAATTGACAGATAGCAATAAAGAAACATAGCATATTGACAGGGTTTGAGGCAATTTGAAGGTAGTCGTACCATATACACAGCCGCATGAGCATTATAGGCATGACGCCAAGCTTCTAGGACTGTTCGCATGGCATCTTGGGGTTGCATTTTGGGTTCAGATATCAGTGTCTAATGGTTTCCTTACATCAGGTGCTAACAGCAAGCAATCTTATAATAGAATTCAAGGCAGCATCTCGTTCCAGGTTCTATATATCTTGATAATTTAATTTCTTAGTGTCAACAAATGCAATTGTATCTCAATCAAATTACATAGTCAATAAAGTTGATATACTTCTCCATTGATGTGAAAAGAGAATCTATTGTTATGCATTGTTGTTCATTTTCAAAACTCATTAAAGCATTAGACCCCAACTACATTGAAAATTCAAAACATTGCAAAAACTACAAAAAATTGGCCAATAGACAAAGGAATTAGAGTTTGAGCCAGCAGGGCTCATTAAATTGAAGACACAAAAAAAGCATGTCTTTCACCTCAAAATACCTCTCAACTTGATGGCAATCAGCATATTTCTTTAACCATTCCTGTGCAGTCTGAAAATTCTCAACTTGATGGCAATCAGCATATTTCTTTAACCATTCCTGTGCAGTCTGAAAATATCCTCAAGTGTCTTAAGGATATCTTGATGCTCTTTGGCCTACTCAAGCATTTGGAGCTCTAGAAAAAAAAAAAAAAAAATCCACAAATGTAGAAGATTCATAACCATATAAGTTTTAAAAGGAGTCCTACCTATGCTCGTATGATATGTAGTGTTTAACAAAATTCTACCAAATGTAACCGTCTAGCCTGTGCCTTTTGCTACCCCTAAACATATTTTCTCAAGTAGCCTTCAAGCCATTTATTTACAATCTTTATTTGACCATCTGTTTGAGGATGATAAATAGAGCTACAATCAAGTTCTGTTCCAACCAGCTTCATCAACTCTTGCCAAAAAGTGCAGATGAATATGATCTCTATCACCTACAATTACCTTTGCCATGAAGTCTGAACACTTGTTCAAAAAACAGACCAGCAACTTGAGGTGCTTTAAACTCAGAAGGCATTGACATTAAGTAACTATATTTAGTGAGTCTATCCACAACAACAAAAATACAATTCCTACCATCAATATTGGGCAGTCTGGAAATGAAACCCATTCATATTTGTTCCCACTTATGATTGGTAATAGGAAGTGGATGTACCAGCCCTGCTAGAAAAGAAACTTTAGATTCTTTCCTTTGGCACTCTATGCATTCCCTCACATGCTTGAGAATGTCCTCTTTCATACCTTTCCATAAAAACATTTCACATATGTACCTGTATGTCTTCAAATAACCCCAATGACCAGCAAACTGATTGTTATAGACAGCAATAAGAATCTTATGTTTTAGCTTACTTTCCAATACATAATAGATTCAATCTTTATAATAGATGATGTCATTCCCCAATACTGTATACCTTCCATCAATGATTTTACCATCTAGAATGTCACAAGCATGTTGTTTGTTTTAATATTTTACTAGTAGATGATACTTCCAAGAGACCGAAATTTCTGAAAGTGAGCAAAATGAAGGGTTGGTAGATAATACATCAGAAACAACATTGTTTTTTTGTTGACAAATTCAATATTAAAGTCATATCCTTGAAACTTACTCACCCAACGTTGTTGTCTCTCATTTAATCCCTTTTGCTCCATGAAATACTTGAGGCTATTATGATCACTCCTCACTATAAACTTGCTGCCCAGAAGATATTGACATAACTTTTCTAGTGCATGCATGATCGCCAACATTTCCTCATCATATGTAGAGGACCTCTTTTCAACCTCATTCAATTTTCGGAGCTCATAAGCAATTGGATGCTTGTCTTGCATCAAAATACACCCCGTACCAATACCAAATGCATCACACTCAAGCACAAAAGGTTTAGAGAAATCCGATAAAGCCAAAACGGAATATGTGCTCATTACCATCTTTTGATGGTCCACGATCTTTTGACATGTTGCCAATTACTGTCAAAACACTTAGTCTTCCAGTATTGCCCGAGTGACAAGTGTGACCCGAGTGATCAGTATTGCCCGAGTGACCAGTGTGACCAGAGTGATCAGTATTGCCCGAGTCATTCAGCATCGCCCGAGTGATCAATGTGACCCGAGTGATCAGCACATTGCCCGAGTATCAGTTTGTCGCCCGAGTAGACTTCTGGACCCGAGTGACAGTATTGGGCCGACTTTGCATATATTGCTTAATGTCATTATGTCTAATGGAAGCCGACCTATGAAGTTAATTGTTTTGGATAAGATATATATGTAAGACACTTTGTTTATCCAAAAAGAATAATTAACATATATGTATGAGTGTATATGCAAATATGAAGTTGCATATTGATTAGAAGATTGCAAAAGTATAAAGTACAGCAGAGACTCATCCATCACAGTCAGGTGATTAGTTATAAATCAAAGGATCTTATTCAGCAAATCAGAGTTGCCTAAGCAGATCATCTACTGGTTCATTCAAACAGGTGGATCAGCAAAATCCTCTAACCAGGTGGACCTAACAATCCTTTGTAAATCTCTTAACAGAGTTGCATTACTTTTGTATTGTATCAAATCCTTTAACAAGGTGGACTTAACAGTCCTTATTGCTACTAACAGGGCAGGCCATCATAAGTGGTCAATGTAAGCTCTAACAGGCTAAATTTATACGACGGTACTAAATCTTGTGGGTACCATCCCCACCCCAGTTTTACTTTCTATTTGGAAGGTTTCTGGGTAACCAAATATTGTGTCATGTGTTATGTATGATTCTTTCCTTTAAGTTCTATGCATACAAATCAGATCAGATAATCTAAATTGTGAATAAAGAAGATTAAGTTTTATTGGTTCC
>MU224599.1:663746-676227 GCA_018584345.1 Thuja plicata
TTCACCGCCCCCCCCCCGCCCTCCCCCTTTCAGTCACCTTGCATGTAATATATTTCCAACAATTGGTATCAGAGCTAAAGGTTCTCTAACAGAAGTTTAACAACTTGAGTAAAGATCAGAGGCAATGGAAGTATACAGACTGGGGAAAACCATCGAAAATGAAAAGATAGATCTACAAATGGTCATGGATCAAATCAAGAAACTCAAAGAGCAGCTCTCTCTTTCCCTGAAAAGAAGAAAAGATTTAGCAGCACAAATGAATGACAGGAATTACATAGAAGAAAGAATTGAAGATTTTTGCAAAGACAAAAGCTCTGAAGAAGGTGATGTGGCCATTGAAGACTTGCTTGCAAAGAATCTCAAATTACATGAAGAAGTCAGAAAGTTGAAAAGGGAACAAGAAGTTCATTCAGTCAGACTATGTGAAGTCATAGAACAAAAGAATTAAGCAGAAGATGACAGAAATTTGGCACAAGAAGATAAGAGATTGCTGAGTACAAGATTAGAAGAAAAAGAAAATGAAATCCATCATTTGTCACTCTAGCAAGCAGATTGGCAAATCAACCCAATAATGCAAATCAAGAAGTTATCAACCTAAGGACAGAAAACGAAAGACTGCAAAATGATCTCAACACTAAAAGGCAAACCAATGAAAGCATGATGAATTCACAAGGTAGTACAAATCAGTTAAAAGAAACCAGACATCATGGATAGACTGGACTAGGTTATACTGAACAAGGTGAATCCTCAAAGCAAGGAGCCCAAAAGAACATGAAACCTACTTGTAACCACTGGGGTAAGTTAGGGCATACATCAAATAAATGTTGGAGCAATGGAAAATCAAAATTTAATAGTAAATGCTACAGTTGCAACAAGCATGGACATAGAGCAAGTGAATGCACTGAGAAACCTAAGTTTGAAGGAAAATGTTTCAAATGTAACAAACAAGGTCATAGATCTTCCGAGTGCAGAACTAAGAAATGGAACCCTATTGAACAATTGGCCAAAGCAATTTTTGGTTGGGATTACAACACATGGTACAGATGTCACTGTGGAGAGTATGGACACATTGGTGCAAATTGTACAAAGACTCACCTCCGAAGAAGAAATCCTACTAAGAGATGTTATGTGTGTAATCAACTCGGTCATCTAAGCAGAAATTGTATGAACCGAAAAAAGGTAGATACTGGTTTTGAGAAAGGCAAATCCAAGGTCTCAGAAATCAGATGAATAAACAATGGGTACGGAAATCCTCTGAAAGTTCAGATCAAAACAATGAAGGATTAATGGCACCCAAGATAGTGAGTTGGGTGGATCTACCATCACAGAATAGAGATGTAAGGAAATGACTAGAACTATGCATTCAAGCCATCATACATTAGTTCTAGATATGCTAGCAAGTCCAAATCCGCATATTGATGCATTAGAACATATTATGGTGCTAACCGAGTTAGGATCTCAGTTCCACCCGAGCTGCTCTAGTTTAACCGAGCTGAGTTGGGTTTTATAAGAATTGGAAAGTTAGTTTTCACCGAGCTTTCGAGTAAGCCTCGGAGAACTACCCGAGCTATGCCAGCTACTATGTACGGAGCATTTAATGCAATACTCTAACGGTAATAACTCTTATAAATGATGAATTGGAAAGGTTATTGTTTACAAAGATTTCAGTTTGCAGAGCAATACAGAGCCCTTAGCGATTCAGAGTGAACTTGTGTTTGAAAGCGAAGTTTGATCGAATTCTCTGAGCGATATGGCATCCACATCCAACAGCAAAGTTAAGAAAGGATCGGAAATGTTGGTAAGAAATGTTGTCTGTAACCCTCCAGAATTTAACCTTCATCCAGCAGTAGCAGAGGAAATAGATCCGTTGGGAGCTCATTCCCTAATTCCTCCAAGGGTATTACTGGTCAATGACATTCGAAGCTTCTATCATTGTAACATCCAGGATCTTGGAACAATTGAGATGAATTCAGCACATGAGAAATTGTGCGTAGGCGGGAATCTAAAGCCCGAGCACAAGCATCTAGAGGTTAAAGGTTTAACCCACATCCTGCACATGCCAAAGAATTTCCAAATCAAATGGATTAGATTCGTTCTCTGTCGCGTTCATGACAGGCAACTATGGTTGGAACAACCTGTAAAGATCACAAAGACAATGATACACCGAGTAACAGGGTATCCCATGCTCGACAAAGCTAAAGCTACCAAAACCCTAACCAGAGATAAGCTAGCTGAGTTAACTCTTGCCGAGTGAGACAGCAAAGGCATTAGACTAAAGAGAGTTACTGACATGGAATTGAGATTTGGGATTCATGTGATAGCTCACAAGATATATAGTTCCAGCAGACCTAATAGTGTACCTTGTAAAGCTGTGGACTTAGCATACAAGGTGGTGAAAAACAATCTGGAATTTGACCTAGCTGAGTTGCAGCTCATCCAGCTAAGCAAGAATATGGAAAGCATCCAGGCATCCAAAACAAATCCATGTAAGTTCGGTTCTCTCCTAGTATGCATATTCTTTTATGTTCAGAAGTTCTTTCCTTCTAAGGGGACAGTAGCATGGAAGAAGGATAGACCTATAATTCATCAGATAAATGAATTCATAGATGAGTTAGGAGATAATTTTGAGAATATCATGGATGGATATTTTGAGAACTTTAGACAGAAGATGCAGAGCAGATACAGGATTCCTAAACAACTAGTTGAAAATTATAAGGATGATATTTGTTTTATAGTAGATTGTGATAAGGTTTACATACAAGCTTAAAACCTAGGGTTGCATGGGTAAAACCTCTTGCATATGAGGTTAACATAGATGAAACCAAGAACATCATTGAGGCTCTTGTGAATGAACCTGCAAATCCCAAGGCACCATACTTTGGTACCTATGAAGAAGCAAAAAGCAGGATGTCTATAGAAATAGAGATTCCCAAGATTCTGAATAGAGGAAAGAAGAGGTTAGACAAGTTTGAAAGGAAATATGGCAAGACCTCCGACTCTCCTTCTATCACTGAAAGTAAAGATGATACAGTTAAGATAGAGGATGATAAATCTGAGAAAGAAGAGGAAGAGGTAGAAGTAGAACCTCTTAAGAAGAAAAAGAGGCTAGCTCTCAAAAGAACACCTAAAGCCCCTACACCTATCCTCACTATCAGCAAACCAAGGAGATCAAGAAGGAGACTTGTACCGGGTAAAGATGATGATGATGATGAAGAAGTGGATACAGTTGCCTTCAAGAAACCACCACCTACACTTGAGCAAAAGATTGAAAATCTGAAAGGAGGCAGTGGTATGGGTTCTCTTAAGTCATTGAATTATGCTTCAAGGACTAAGGAGGAACAGAAGAAGATAGAGGAAGCAGTTCTGGAGAAAATGGCTAAATGGAAATATGACCCCTCTGAGTTGAAGAGTCATATGACAGAAGATCTGTTCAAGGCAGTATCTATTCCCAGGCACAATGCAGTCGAAACTGAAAAAGACATAAGGGAACAAACCTTAAGGGAAGTCATGCCTGCTATGAAGAACAAAGAGATAAAAGAGGCAATGACAAAATATGAAAATAATCATACTCCCAGATTCAGGAGTTTCCAAATACTAAACAAAACGATGGAAGATGTTGTGAAATCTGCCACAACAGTGTGGAAATCTATATTTGAAGTCAAAGGAGATGATAAGGCAGAAGTACTGAGTTCAGATCCTCTTGAACAGACCAATGATGATACATTACCCGAGGTACAGACAACTGAAGAGTCTAATACCGAGCAAGTTGCAGTAGAAGTGATGGCATCATTGCCCCAATCACCTATCCAGAACATATTGTCTCCGACCAAAGACAAGGTTACAAAATCAACATCTGAACGAATAGGTATCGAGCAACAGGCTCCACCTATTACTGGGCCAAGCACAACCGAGTCACAGATGGACAAGGTAAATTCAGCCAGTATTGACTCTTCAGTTAACCTTGATTCAACAATTGATACAGTAAAGGTCAATGACCTAATCCAATTGAATACTGAGGTACAAGATAAGAATGGAAAAGGTAAGGAAATTGTTCCTTCACCTAATCCCAAGATCAAAGGTAAGGAGAAGGAAGTGAATACAGATGAGATTGATCTAGAAGAAGACATTGTGATTCCAAATTGGGATCTTTCCAACTTATCAGTAGAGCAAATGGATATACTTGGAGAACTATGGAAGAAAAGAGCAATCCAAAAGAAGCTCCAAGAAGAGAAAAAGAGGAACAGAGTACTTGAAGATATAAAAGGCATATTCCAAGAAGCACTACAGATTGAGGTCAATGAGAATGACTCCATTATGGATCAACTTGTTGACATAGTCCATAAGTTTAATGAAGACATGAATGGTCAAGAAAAACTGCTTGAGAAAGCAGAAAGAAAGTTTGAAAACAAGGTTCTAGAGAATGTTGCAAAGAAGATTGCAATTGACCAGGTGCAGCTAACGAATGTTATTAGCACTCTAGAAACCACCGTGACCAATGTAGTAGCATTATTTGTAAAGTTGAGTGATACCTCTAACTTTACTATGGAAATAAAGAATAAGTTAGCTAAGATTGATGGAGATCTGAAGGAAAGTGCAAAGCAGTTGGCACTTGATCTGAGCACAAGCTCAGCACACTTTTTGAAGATCAAATATCTGACCAATCTACAGACTGAATTACTAAGAGAAGAAGCAAGGACTAGAGTCTCTTTCAGCCATCCAAAGCCAACTCCTACCACACATGGATGCAATACAGAAATGCATCACACATGCCAAGACACTCATCCATGACAATAATTTCTCAGTTGCAGAACTTATGATAGAGTTGTCAATCGAGCTACAGATAGAATTGCACATCATGAAGGTGCTACAGGACAATTGGGACAACACTATCTCAAATTTTGAAGGTATATTGTGATTTCCTATCCTACTTTGGAATTACCTTGTAGATATAGTTTGGCATTTTTTGTCAAAAACAAGGGGGAAAGGGCATTGTATATACATTGAGGAAATACATGTACAGTTGAGTAAAGAAGAAGACATACATTACAAAAACAAATTTGAAAAATGAAAAAACAGCGTCAGTTGGACCCGAGCAGCAAAACAGGTGTCAAAACCCGAGCAGATAGTTAGGGCGAGTTTTGACTTATCAGATTCAGAGTACAATGATAAGTGTTTTTGTCACTAATGCCAAAGGGGGAGATTGTAGACCTTATGGCAACACACGTTGTCAATTAGTGTCAAAACACTTAGTCATCCAGCATTGCCCAAGTGACCAGTGTGACCCGAGGGATCAGTATTGCCCGAGTCATTCAGCATCGCCCGAGTGGTCAGTGTGACCCGAGTGATCAACACATTTCCCAAGTATCAGTTTGTCGCCCGAGTAGACTTATGGACCCGAGTGACAGTATTGGGCCGACTTTGCATATATTGTTTAATGTCATTATGTCTAATGGAAGCCGACCTATGAAGTTAATTGTTTTGGATAAGATAGATATGTAAGACACTTTGATTATCCAAAAAGAATAGTTAACACATATGTATGAGTATATATGCGAATATGAAGTTGCATATTGATTAGAAGATTGCAGAAGTATAAAGTACAGCAGAGACTCGTCCATCATAGTCAAGTGATTAGTTATAAATCAAAGGATCTTATTCAGCAAATCAGAGTTGCCTAAGCAGATCATCTACTGGTTCATTCTAACAGATGGATCAGCAAAATCCTCTAACTAGGTGGACCTAACAGTCCTTTGTAAATCTCTTAACAGAGTTGCATTACTTTTGTATTGTATCAAATCCTTTAACAAGGTGGACTTAACAATCCTTATTGCTCCTAACAGGGCAGGCCATCAGAAGTGGTCAATGTAAGCTCTAACAGGCTAAATTTATACTGCAGTGCTAAATCTTGTGGGTACCATCCCCACCCCAGTTTTACTTTCTATTTTGAAGGTTTCTGGGTAACCAAATATTGTGTCATGTGTTATGTATGATTCTTTCCTTTAAGTTCTATGCATACAAATCAGATCAGATAATCTAAATTGTGAATAAAGAAGATTAAGTTTTATTGGTTCCTGATTCACGCCCCCCCTCTCAGTCACCTTGCATGTAATATATTTCCAATACCTGTACCAATACCAAATGCATCACACTCAAGCACAAAAGGTTTAGAGAAATCCGATAAAGCCAAAACGGAAAATGTGCTCATTACCATCTTTTGATGGTCCACGATCTTTTGACTCTCATCCGTCGAAACAAAGCATCCTTTTTGGTCAAATCTGTCAAAGGAGATGTTGATGAAAAAAATCCCTTCACAAACCATCTTAGTATGTGTATAATCCAATGAAGCCCCTCAAATGGGATACGTTCTTTGGCAGTGGTCAGTCAAGTATAGCTTGAATTTTCTCCCTCACATTGCCTTCACCAACGACATATCCCAAATATAATAGCTCGGCGATGCTGAACTCGAACTTAGAAGCTTTCACAGAAAAAAGGAGATAGATGCTATGATAATTAACACCTCATCAAGGTGTCATATATGCTCCTCCCATGACATGTTGTATACCAAGATGTCATCAAATAAAACTAGCGCAAATTTCCACAATTGCTTATTAAACACATGGTTCATACAAGATTGAAAGGTAGTTGGAGCATTTAATAACCCATAGTGGCACCTGGAGGCTACTTTATGCACATCTGCTTCGGAACCTAAATCTGATGGCATCCAAAATGAAGATTTATTTTGGAGAAATGGACTGCTCCATGTAGCTCATCCATTAGCTCGTCAATATGTGGAATAGGGTACTTGTTCTTGATGATCTTATTTAGTGCATACTACATAATAATTAATGTACATCCTCATGGTGCCATCCTCCTCCTTCACCAAGACATCAAAGGAAGCCAAGGGGCTAGAACTAGATTGTATATGTCCTACATCCAAGAACTCCCAAATAGTCTTCTCAATCTCATCCTTGAATCGTCTACATAGGGATTTGTAACAACTAGCTCATTATTTTCACAAGCTCAATAACATGTTCAAAACCGCAATTTGGAGGTAGACTGTGTAGTAGGTCTGAAAACCTCACACTATGCTTGTCCAACAAACCATGTATGTCAACACGATATCCACATTGTCCTATATCAGTAGACTTATCTAAAATGAAACAATGCACTGCCCACTCGCCCTCTAAATGTTGAAAAAATCTCTCCAGCCATCTAGTTGAAATGACTCTAGAAGCATATGAAGATAAGCCACATAATACCACCTTCTCACCATTTGTTGTTAAACTCGACTACATAGTATTAAAGTCTATGACATATGGACTTATAGAATGCAACCACTAAACACCCAACACAACATTGGTCTCATTAATGTCAACCACATAAAAGTCATCAGTAAGGATGTAATTACCCAAAGTCACACTCAACTATGTAACACAATTAATACAAAGCAACATTTTGCCACCCGCTCGCCGCACTCAAAGACTATCATGCCCCTCAACTTGCAAACCTCGCTTCTTCACATAGGACAAATCATTGAAGTTGTGGGAAGCCCTACTATCAATTAGCACAACTTCTTGTCCTTGTATAACGCCCCTTACTTTGAAGGCGTAATAATGAGAAGTGGTAGTGATGGTTGTAATTGCACCATCCATATGTGCCATCAACTTGATGTTCATCTGCATGTTTCCCCATCCACCTGCTCATATTGCTTATCAGGAACTCATTATCACTAGGTTCCTCAACCAGTGGGCCTTGCCACTACTTCTACACTTGTGTCCACGTGTTCAAGGGTCACAATGGTCAAAGTAAAGCCTCTTCCATCTCAGCTCATCCCTCGAATAAGGAGGTGGACCACCAACTGGCCTAGAAATCTCACTAGTTGGTCTAGAAAACTCGTGCTTCTTGTCCTTCCTCTACGACAAATTTTGTGTTAAAGGTCTTTGCCAAAACTTGCTAGGAAATCTAGTTTGTGGTGTGGATGGCTCCATGCTCCTTGCATGCTTAATAGTGTCTTGCAAAGATGGTGGATCAAAAGCCTTAAGAAACCTTTAAGAGATACTGACAAACCCTCTACAAACAAAGAAATCAACCTCCTCTCAGTCACATCAGAAACCATTATTGCCAACTATTGAAACCCTAAAATGTATGCATTAAGTGTCCCAACCTATCTCAACAGCGCCGACTTTTTAGAGTGTGCCTCTTAAACCTTTTAGTCAAACCACTCTATCAATGTAGGGCAAAACTGTTCATAAGAAACTATCCCATCATGACCCTATGTCACTAAACCGTGATACCACCAGTCATGTGTTGCTCCTTCAAGGTGAAGGGTGGCAAACTTGATGGCCTCAATCTCCATCTGATTTAGGGCAAAGTAAGCATTCAATTTTTGAATCCAAGCTCTATTTGTATCCTTGGATGATCCATCAAAGCTAGGCAAGGATAAACGACCCAACCTTTTCTACAGCTCATAATTTTGCTTCCCTTGATTCCATTGATTCTGCTTTGGCTTTGTGCATTTTCTGACCTCCAAATAATCTCTAAAAGAGATAGTTGACTGAAAATCTGTCCCTAAAGCTTGGTACTCAGCCAGAATTTCAGTATCCTCATTGTTCCCCATGGGTTCCTCCAATATAGGCTCATCCTCTTTTAGAAAGACAAGCATGAAAGGTCTAGACTGTGATAAACCCAAAGGTTTGCTTGTAGAGTGTTGAGTGTTCATTGGTTTTTGCAGCTTTGCAAGTTTCCTCTCTTTCTGCTTGCACCATATTCTTCCATTTATTGTATTATGAGCCATCTGACACAAGTACATATTGATGTCCTGTAATTGTTTTGGCAAATCGTGCAAACATTTGTTTTACCTCCTATTCACTTGATATTGGTGGCTGATCACTGTTGTCCATTATTCCCTTTTGTTTTTCAAGGTTATGACCACCATTTCCACGCATAAACCAACCCAAATAGCTGCCAAGACTTGCAGCTCCAATACCACTGTAGTATCCCCAAATAGGGATAAAGGAAAAACAACAATATTCCTAAAAATTTGTAATACAAAACTCTGAAATTTTATTTGCAAAAAAGAAATTTTTCAACAAACTCAAATTTAGATTCAAATTATTGATCTGATTCTTCTGCCAATTCAAATAAATTTCCAAGTATTTTTTAGTATAGAAAAGTTACAGAAAAACACTGAATCTGCCCAAAAACTTCAGAAATGATAAACATTGATTTTCTTTTATTTTCCTGAGATGGAGATGATTAATAGTATGCAGATTTAGACACAAATACCACAGAAACGTCTTCAGACCCTAGATGTCCTTCCCAAAACTCCAAGAAAACCAGTGCTAGATTTCGTTCTTTTCCTTTGGTTGCCATCTTCAGTGATGCTTAGTAACATGAAGAGACCTTCTTGTAGAGTATCCAAATCTGATGCTTAGTATTCAAAAATGGCCTCCAAACCTGATAAAGAATTGCAACTCTAAAAATGATGTGCTAGGGGTATCACAGGTCAAATCCCTTCCACCAAAACACACCCTTCTAACTAAGGGGCGCCTATATGTCTCTCTGAATCCAAGGATGCTCAAGGGTTTCAGACCTTTAGCAAAAAACTGCAGCAGCAATAGAGAAAAGAATGATAACATAATGAGCTCTAAGAGAACCCCAAACTGTTATACAATGACTCCCAAAAAAATGATTTAAGCTCAGCCATAAACCCATTGCAAACTCAGTCCAATGATACAAATAAAACCCCTAAAAATGAGCCAATAGGCTCCTTGAAATCCCACACCCTTGACTTTTTTGGCACATGTTTAATAAAATCAATTAAAGTACACATCTCATAAGTCATTAAACATAAATGGGGTAAAAGCTTGTCTTTAGACTAGAATCAACTTGCATAAAAAGACATGCCCGCAACTTAAAAATCACTTAAGTTGCATAAAAAGGCTTGCCCACAACTCAAGAATAGAACAGAGAACAAACCAAAGACTCTTAACCAATAATGGTTTGTGTCGTTTTCCTCTTGGTTAATCCAAGGAAAGGACAACCAATGTATCGTTAAGCCTCATAGCTTGAGTTGGGGACATCACACACAAAGGACATCTATTGATCTAAGGCATAACATGTAGATTCATAGCATCACTTGAACTTTCTATGCTCACTTGCTTCATGATGAATCTGCAAAATCTTGCAAAGTGTCAACTTTCTCAAGTGTCACCCTCCCATTCTCTACCTTTTCACCAACAAAATGATACATATCAATATGCTTTGTCCTCAAATATAAGGTCAAGTTCTTTGCTGAACATATGGCACTCTGACTGTCAGATAAAACTATAATAGGATTATATTCAGACCCAAATCTAAATGCAATTGCTTATAACACGTGACTTCTTTAAAAGGATGAGTAGCTATCATTTACTCTACTTTTCTAGTGGATAAAGCAACCGCAACATGTCACTTGTTCTTCGAGCTATTGGACCATAAAACATAATGAAAACAATCCACTAGTGGATCTCCTAATATCAACATTCCCAACCAAATTCGAATCCACAAAGTCACTAAATGCGGATTCCCTATGGAATTTGTATGATAACAAATGAAGTAGTCACAGGTACCCCACAAATATCTAAAGAGCCTATTCATTGCATCCCAATGTTCTCATACAAGATTAGCCACGAAACAACTAAGAACTTCCACTGATTGAACAATGTTTGGTCTTATACAAACCATAACATATATAAAGCTCCCAACAACACTAGCATAAGGTGTTATGACCATGTCCTCCATCTCACTAGAAGATGTAGGACACTACCCTATTCATAACTTGTTTACCACCAAAATAGGGGCTCGCAATGGTCTGCAAAGTGTCATGCTAAATCTCTCCAACATCGAGTTCACATACTTGTTTTGGCCTAGTCAACTTTTTGTTAGCTCCATCTCTTTTGATGTTCATCCTCAAGATAAGCCTAGCAGCCCCTAAGTATTTCATCTCAAAGTGTGTTGAAAGCCAAGACTTCAACTTATAAATCATGCCCTTACTATTGCAAGAAAACAACATACCATCAACATAAAATATGATAACAAGGAAAGGATCACTATCCATCTTATAATAAACGCAATGATTGCCTAAGAGTCAAGACCATACAAAGATTTCTTCAACTTATAAACCAATTTTTCTTTCCCTCTTTCTATCTATTGTTTTGGTTGTGTCATGTAAATTAGAACATTGTGTCACAACCTCAAGGTCAGAAGCTATTGCAATAAATGTTAAGAATTGAATAGATGTCAACTTGGCAACTAGACAAAAAATCTGACCAAAAAAATTCCCTCAACCTAGGAATATCCATTCATAAGCAATCTTGCATTATATTTCTCAACTTGTTTTCCATCTAAATCGCTTTGTCTTTCTTTTAAGCACACATTTACATCTAATTGGTTTTCATCCATGAGGCAAAAGTACCAAGTCTCATTTGTCATCTTTCTTCAATGTACCCATCTCCTTGGCCATGTCACTTTCAAGGACACGACATCAACCATACGCATAACCTCTTCACAATCCTAGGCTCATCAATGTTAGTAATCTAAGCAAAGTACATCTCAAATCAAGAGGCTTATACATGTCCAGTTGTTGTATGTGTTGAGTGGAGCTCATGAACTCAAGTGGATATTCTACTTCTTTAGAATTCTTTGAACTATTTGAGCTCTCATCCTCTTCAAATCCTTTGTGGGCTTTTGGTTTGGCCTTATCAATCTTTGGGGCTAGCTGAAACACATCTTCCTTTCCATACTTTTATTGTCTAGGACCTCATGAACCGTGGTAAACATTCTACCTCTTTAGAATTCTTTGAACTATTTGATCTCTTGCCCTCTTCAAGTCCTTTGCAGGCTTCTAGTTCAACCTTCTTGATCTTCGGGAGTAGTTGAACCACATCTTCCTTTTCATCCTTTCGGATATAACCATATGAAAGAAGGTTTAACTTGGGGCTCGTTTGTTTCCTGGAATATGACAGGAATTGGCATTAGCATCTTCTGGATAATGCCAAATTCCATGTTTGGGTCCTTGGAAAAAAATGGAATTGGAATTCCGAAATTCTCATTTTGCCCCCAAAATGGGCATATCATCTTCCACCTAAATAGGTGGAATTGGAATTTCCAATTCCAATTCCAATTTTTACAAAAGCAAATTTAATATTCCGTGGGATCCGTGACTATAAAGATGTATATTATATTGCTATAAGGATGTATATATATATGTGTGTGTGTGTATATACACACGTGTGTATATACGCATGTGTGTATATACACATGTGTATATATACATACATGTATGTGTGTATATACACATATGTGTGTATATATCAGAGTAACGAGAATCGCGGCGATTCGGGCGATTCAGGCGATTCGGCGATCCGACTCGACCTGGCCGATTTTTTTTGAGCCAAAATCGGAATCGGCCGATTTCTGCCGATTTTTTGGCATGAATCGC
>MU224599.1:679903-694755 GCA_018584345.1 Thuja plicata
TCTCTAAATTTCAAGGGTTTTTTCACTTTGCCGATTCGTAGCCGATTCACTGGCGATTCACCGCCGATTCGCGATTCGATTCGGCCTTGCCGATTCCGAGCCGATTCCGATTCTCGTTACTTTGGTATATATACATACATGTATGTGTATGTGTGTATATATACACATGTATGGTGTGTGTATATGTGTGTATATACACACGTGTGTATATATACACACATGTATGGTGTGTGTATATGTGTGTATATACACACGTGTGTATATATACACAACTGTGTGTATGTGTGTGTATATATATACATATGTATATGTGTATACATGGATACACACTTGTATGTGTATATGTATGGTGTGTATATGTGTGTATCTGTATGTGTGTATATGTGTGTCTATATACACGTGTGTATATATACATAAATGTGTGTATGTGTATACACGTGTGTATGTGTGTATATATATACACGTGTGTATATGTCTATACATGGATACACACTTGTATGTGTATGTACACAAATGTGTGTATGTGTGTATGTGTGTATGTGTGTATGTGTATACATGTGTGTGTATACACACATGTATACACATACACACGTGTATATACACACACATGTATGTATGTATATATACACATGTGTGCATGTGTGTATATACACACACATATATACACACCATATTCAAAGAAATTAAAAAATAAAGAATTAAAATTCCTTATGCATCTTCTCATTCATCTTCCGGGTGAACCAAACAGGTCAGCCCATATTCCGGATTTCATTTTGAGGATAAGCATCTTCCTGAATTAACCATATCTAAGATATGGTATTCCAGTACCCAAACGGGCCCTAAAGGCAGCACAGTTACCATACAAAAAAGAAAAAGAAAATGTTGGACAAAGGATCCCACAGCTTGTATCATTTAATGTCAATGACATAGCCAATAATTATAGATTATTTTACAGCTTTGGTCTCCAACTAGACTACTTCCTAGCCACGTGCATATGCCTCACAAACATAGAAAAGAGAATCGAACTCGACGCAAACTCGGCAAGGCTGAATCGACTCGGGACTTGGCAAAATATATGCAAGACTCACCAGGACTCAGCAAAAACTAGGCTTTTGGGTAGCTTTTCCTTGGGCAAGTTTCTAGCCAGTCCTGGGTCAGGCCACTCGACTCAGGACTTGCCAGGGCTCAGCAAGTCCTAGCGAGTCTAGGAACTATGCTCACAACCAAAGACTCAAAGATGTTTCAATAAAGGCTTTCCATACCTCCATAAGTCTCTTCCCTACAAGAGTTGATGTAGGAGGCATATTAAGTTGTGGCACCCTCTTATGCTCAAAACATTTATCCCAAGCCAAGTCCACGAAGCATATTGCTAGCCCTTTCCACCGCTGCCTTGTTCATTCTTTCCACAACTCCATTGCACTAAGGGGTGCACAAAGTTATCTCAACTCTCTATGCCACGATCCTTGTAGAAGCTATCAAAATTTGCTCAACTATAAATCCTCAAAATCTCAATCTTCCTATCAATTTGGTTCTCAACAAGAGCCTTAAACTCTTTAAAACAATGAAAGACTTCTTACTTTCTTATCAATAAACATACCCGTGTTTGTTAGATGCCTAACTGGAGATGGATTGCACAACATATACAGATTCAACAGGATTGCACAATACTAGAGATAAATGAAATACAACAATAGCATGAATAACATAGAATCACATTGCACCATAAATGACGGAATGATATATATTTCATAGCATAATAGTTCCAGCATTCCCCCCCCTTCACTTGTTCCAGACTCCCTACAAATAAACGCGACACAGTTGGTTAAGTATCCAACCGTCACCAATTGACGACACAACTGACACCCCTTTGGAACAATGTTTTATTACATTAACTAACACAAAGTCTTATTTAACTATTCCTGGCATAATTGTCGCCTACATCATCCCCCCCAAAAGAAAAAGTCGTCTTCGAAACGACAAGTATACATCAAGTAATATCCAGGAAGACTAATGACAAGAATGTAGATAATGAGTTGTACTGCACAAACTCAAAGTTGTGTAGTTCAAAAATCAAATGGGGGTCAAGGAGCAGTGCCAAGACCAAATTAGCACCTTGAAAACCACACAGAACTCCATGGCACACACCATTTTTTTTATTTTTTTCGACGCCATCTCTCCTCTACGAACTGTCATGGTACTACCAACTCCACTGCCCATGGTGCCCACTGGAGTGTCTGCTATGCTATTACCAACCATACGAACTATACGGACAACTTGAGAGTGTCGGTGCCTATTAGCCGTACGGACTATACTGTCTGAATCCTCTCTATTCCGTACGGATTCCACTCTGTGTCAAACGTTGTCGCCCCTTCATCTGTACAACTCTTGTTCTGTAAGTGGAAATTCTCTTCCACTTTTACCGTACAGCTCTTCTTTTGTACGACCCTGAATTTTTTTGTTTCATAGGATGCTGAATTTTCTTGCCTCCTACGGCTCCTGCTCTCGTATAGGGATCTCATCCTCCAGGCGTACGCTCCCCACTCCACGCCATACGTGGTTTACGAGGTTGGTGGATGCCCTCGTCTCTCCCGATTGTACAACCAAGTCATCGTACGTATTGTACGGACTGTGTTCTCTATGGCTTTCGTACGCTCCATACGGCCTGGAATTCCCCTTCTTCGATTTTCTTTCATGTCTTCAATTGCTTCGACATATCGTTTTGCCTTCTTTTCTGCCTGCTCTGCTCGGTCCATACAACGTACGGCCCCTTCTGCCTTCGTACAGACCGTACAATCTTTGCTTCTTCCTTTGTTCGTACAGAGATCTGTCAACCTGTCTTCTCTCGTCCGCACAGTATGCTGATGTTTGTCTGTACGGACCCCTTCCTTCCCGATGTGCATATGATATGCTCCCAACTGTTTTTTCTTCCAAATACTTTGGTCCTGAGTTAAAGGTTTCCTGCAAGTTAGGTTTTTTTCCAAATGCTTTGGTCCCCAGTCGATGGTTTCCTCCAGAAGCTCTAACATGTTACAGCCTGGATGGAAAAATTCATAATCCTCCATCTACCAGTGGAACAATCCATTTCGTGAACTCGCTTCATCTTCTAAACAATCCTCAAGTCTCAAAACTCCCTCATCATCCGGTTCGATCCCTCTTTCTTCGCCCAACTCTCCTCCTTCGAACTCAAAATCTGATACCAATTCTTGGCTTATCGCCTAATTCCGTAGGTCGGTGACATATTTCTTTCCATCACTCTCGATGGAAAGGGTGTTCTTCCAATTGTGGTTGGCCTTCGCTATGATGAGCCAGCCCCTGCCGAGGAGGGCGTCATAACCCTTCCTTTCAAGGGCAATGACAACAAAATCTAGAAAGAACTGTGGGGTTCCAATAACAACCTTCTGCGCCATGAGTGTCCCAATTGGTTTTATACCATGCTGGTCAGCGCCTACCAAGTGGAAGATTGGCGACCAAAGTGTAGGTTTACCCAAGGCCTTCCACATTTCTTCTGGCAGTACATTTACACCAGATCATCCATCTACAATAGTGTTGGACAGTGTGTGTCCCATGATTTCCATTTCGACCATTGCGAGTGTCCGTCCGACACCCACTGCTAACAACATAGGATTTGTGGCACCATTCGAGGTAGCAGCGTCCTCGTCTTTTTTTCCTGTCTCATTTGCCCCCTGTTTGCCAATATCTTGGTTCTCGTTAGTGTCACTTATGTTAGTGATTGCCACCTTCAGTTGTGGTAGCGTCTCTAATAGGTCTGCCACTCATACTGGGTCCGTCACTTATAACATTTGTTGTATGATGTTGGCTTCTAATGCTGACCGTATGGGAGTACCATGCGTTTGCCTTCGTTCTTCCTCCATTGCCAGTTTTGTTTCCATTCTGGCTTCCTTCAACCTTTCTTTCTCCGTACGTGGATCAGGGTACGTGGCTTTTTTCGTCTGGGACCTTGTGATTGCCAGGACCACATCCTCAAATCCTGTGATCTTTATCATATTTACCCCTTCCCCTTAGGGCAATCAGTATCCTCGTGGCTACCAGGACCACACCATTTGCATAGCATGCTTTCTCCACCTTGACCACTACCGCTTTGACAGTCTCGCGCAAAGTGGCCCCACTCGTTACATCTACGGCATTGTATCATGGGCCGCCCCTTCGCATTGTACTGGATGCAACTTCTTGGTGTATTATTGTTACTATTGTTATTACTTCCTTGTCGATTGCTACGGTAACCTCCCCGCGAGGCATTTGTGTTTCTTGGAGGTGTGACAGGCGGAGTTGTTTGTTCCCCTTGGGTATAGAGCACTTGAGTGCTCCTTGCCTTCAGATTGTACGAGAACTCCTTGATGGAGTGCCCTAGTACCTGACAGATGTCACAAAATGCCTTCTTTGGACAGTTGGTTCTGGTATGGCCTTCCAACTTGTAGTCCATGCACCAAAGTTCATTGCTATCTTTTGTCTCCTTTCCAGCCCTCATTTCCTTCATCATTCTCATCACGTCTTTTCGTAGCGCCTGTATAGTTTTGGATTCTCCCTCACTGTGCCCATCCATGCTATCGTCATCACTCGTCTTCGTCTTACCTCTGGATGTCTTGTTTTCACTTTCAATACCCATCGCACGGTTGTAGGCATCGGTGTACGAGGATAGTGGCACCACTTTCATCTTCCTCCTTAGGGATGGAGTTAGTCCCTCAATGAACCATCATTTTTTCATACCATTCGTTGGCTAGTTTTCAAGTTTACCAATGAGTTCCTTTAGCCTACGATGGTACCGTTTCAATTTTTCCCTGTCGTGTGTTGTAAATTTCTACCACCACTTCATCATCATCACGGAGCAATTTGAACTCCTCTTGGAATGTTTTTTCAAGTCATCCCAAGTAGCCTTGCCCCCTGCTGGCAGGTCCGTGTACCAAGAAATTGCAATCCCTCATAGGGTGGTAGGAAAAGCTTTCAACTAGTAGTCATAGTCATCCTGGCCATTTGCTTCCCATATCGTTACACATGTTTTACAATGGCAGGCCGGATCCTCCAATCCGTCCGCACTGAACTTGGGCAGTATTTGTTTCTCCAAGGGGTTTGCCATTTGCCAGGTGCGGTAGGCACCGTTCACGTTATTAGATGTCGGTGGGTTGGTTCCTCCTCCGCGTCCCTGTGTGTCTTCCGTACCTCTGGCTACACGCAAGTCTTCTACCCCTCCACCTATGTTGTTCACGTCTTGGTTGCCTCCTTCGTAATCGTACTGGTACTCTCTTCTCCCTGGAGTCTTTGGTTATGTTCACCCTATTCTTGATCCCTCCGAGATAACGAGATTTTCGATGCCCCGCAAGGTACTCTCAAATAAATCTGCTACCTCCCCTTCGAGATTTCCCTCTTGGCTATTGTCCTCTTCAAAATGTACAGAAGGTTCAGTTGGTACTGAGTCACCACCTTCCCAACTCTCGGTGTCAGATCCTTCGTGCGCCCGCGAATCGCTCAGGAGTGGTAGGTCTCTAGCGATCGCTTCCCACTCCTGTCTTGACGGTCGTATTCCGTCGCCCCGTGCCCACGGTGGGGGACCAACAGACTATTTCACTAGTTTTTGTAGTCGTTGGCATCTCTCACCTTGCTCTTGGATACACAGAGACCTCCATACGGTAGTTTCAGGTTCCTTTTCTTCTTCTGTCTCTGCCTTTGTTTGTTGCCTTTTGTCCTTGTTTGGTAGGTTGCGCATTAATTGTCAGAGTTAACAATCTTGGAAGGCTACCCAGAAGATCGTACACAGGACCGCTCACCGTGAGTTTGGCGCGTACCGTACCAGTCGAGACAGCTCTCTCCCGAGCCTCCCACTGTACGTACTCGTCAACCGACACGTCTCACGCGTGAACCAAGTTCTGTGTTAACTGATCTTCTCTGGTTACTTCGGTATTGTCTTCTCCGTCGCTATTAGTTACCAGGACTTGTTGGTCGAAGGTACGACCCATTATGCCGCCATCCCGCCAATCCAACTTCCCTCGACCACCACGTTCGAACTTTAGGCAACGATGCCAAAATGTTAGATGCCTAATTGGAGATGGATTGCACAGCATATACAGATTCAACAGGATTGCACAATACCAGAGATAAATGAAATACAACAATAGCATGAATAACATAGAATCACATTGCACCATAAATGACAGAATGATATATATTCCATAGCATAATAGTTCCAACATTCCCCCCCCCCCCCCCCCTTCACTTGTTCCGGACTCCCTACAAATAGACGCGACACGGTTGGTTAAGTCTCCAACCATCACCAACTAACGACACAACTGACACCCCTTCGGAACAATGTTTTATTACATTAACTAACACAAAGTCTTATTTAACTATTCCTGGCATACTCATTAATGAAACATGCACAATATACAAACTTAAAAATCAAAGGAACTGCAATGTCCCCTTTATTGGACATCGGAATTAATTAAATAATATAAATTTAAGTTGTCGAAATATAATAAATTTAATGGCAACTTAATTTTATTATTTAATAAAGTATTAAAGTGAATTTAATGCCGAGTATTTTAAAATTAATAAAGTTATTTTATTATTATTTCCCTTTCAAATTAAAAGAGGAGGAAACAAAGAGAGCAAGAAAAGGATTATCAAGAGATAAGCAAAGGGAAAACAAAGAGTCACAGTGATGTACTTAAAGAACATTAAGAGGCTCATTTTGAATATGCTTGGTTAATTATTTTTTCTTTGGAAGAGCTCTTGAGAGCTTCTGGCTTTTCAGCTAGGACGGAAACCCATGGGTTTGGGCAAATTGGTGTAAAACCCAGTTCCATTTCTGAAGTGGATTCATTCAGGATTCACAATGATGCTTCATTGTTCAGTTTACTGAAGGTTTTATTCAAAAATCTCACACCGGGTTCCACAGATAAGTATCAAATTTGTTCAGTCACTTCCAGTGACAACTAGAGTGATTTAAATTGATAGTTTCGCTGGAGATAGAAATTAATTGCTTAATTATTATCTACGTTGGCCTTGATATTAATTTGGACTGTTTGATTAATTGAAATTGGGGAGTATATTGAAAATGTTTGGATATTGCATTCTTGTACCTAGCCGCTCAGATTATTACCTTTGGGAATTTGAAATTTGCTTATGAAATTAGCACTACCTGGGCAAACTGGTTATTTGAATGCCTCTCTGACTATTCTCAGAAGATGTTATCAATCACTAAGCATATTCTAAAATAGGAGCTTAAGAGTATTTCTGGAAGGTATTGAATAATTAAATTGAGCAGTTTATTTAAAAAGGCCAATATCTTATTACTTTGTTTGGAAATGACAGTAGGCCATTACATTTGTATTGCTGAAGAATGAATCGACACTGAACTTTTGCATTTTGGGCTTTCAAATCTTTGACAATTCTTGCTGGCTGTTTCTTCCTTTGTTGGCACAAGTCACGGGTTGCTGATAATTTAATTATTTAAATAATGGGAGCTGATAATTTAATTATTTAAATAATGGGAAGTCATATGGTGAGAAGGAATCTCTATTGAGTGAAGTGTTATCATATTGTGCAGATTCCTGGCAGTTTCAGGAATCATTCTCTACAAAAGAAGAGTTCTTTGGTTTTCAGAGATTAATATGAGGTTCAGGTCAGGAGTCAGATCTGGAAAGAACACAGCAGATGGTAATCTCCCAAGTCTTTCTGGTCACTAGGAGACTCTTCTGCTAACGGAAAACCACTTACCTCCATCAAATCATGACAGCTTCCAGTTGTTATGAGCGCGCAATCAATTTGGATGGCAGCATCTAGGATTAAAGCAACGGAGGAAGGGAGCTGAGTTGCAGACCCGAAATAACCTGAGTGGTTATTTGCTGATTCTGAAGGCTCGCAAAGCAGTCACTGGAGTTGCTTGTAATAGAGCAATGTCATAAATAGCAAATGAGGGTGGTTATAGCTGGGTGTATATTTATCTCTGTGCAACAAATTACTTCAGTCCAGTGTTGAGAAGGTACTAGGGTGAAACAAATAAGGTAAAAGGACAGAAGATAATTTATAACCTTGAGGGAAGCCTTTAGGAAGTTTTCTGGGTAGTAGTATGGGGGACCCAGAATCTGAAGCGCACAGATCATTACCATCATGAGTTGGTACTAAGACTGGGGAAATGCTAGTGAAAATGATGATAGCAACAGTGGTGTGATTCATGCTTAAATATGGCATTGAACCTGAATCAGTATAAGGGAATGATTGTGGCTTCCTCATACAGTATGAAAACTTCATAATGGTGGTAATGAATACAGTACCTTATTTCTATGAGCAGCATTTGGCATTTTCTTCCTATCGACACAAGGACAGAATGTGCAATGTAGAAACTTATCATTCTAGAAAACCTCTGTACTGGTGGTTCATTCATAGTGCATGGGTTTCAATTCACAGAGCGTAGTAATGCATACTGTGGAGTAATGAACTTCATGTTGGCTGTTTTAACCTTTCTGACACATTGCTATTGTACCCAAGTCTATTCAATTTCTGGAGTGATAACGCCCCTACAGAGTAAGGTATGCAGCTCAATCAGGTATCTAATTTACAAATTGATATTATGGGAATCTGAATTATTTTGATATGAATTTGGGTGATCATTTACAGTTATTTCTCCAACATCTGAATGGAAATGTAATGTTTACTGGATGGGGATCTGGTTGTTGTAAAGCTGCAATTTCATTTGGTCACAGAAACTTATGCTCTTTTGAATTAGAACCAATTTAATACTCCCTGCAATATAAGTGGTAGGAATCAGAAAACTCTATGATCAGAAAGTAAACAAACTGTTTGATTAAATTCTTTAGAGGGAAAAGTAAGGTCTGTGGTAAAATTGCAAGGGTTTTGAAAGTAATGAAAAAAAATAGTGGCAAACAGGGTAGGCTATTACAGGAACATGAATAGAACCATATACACTAGCATTGATTAAGTTAAACACCTAAAAATATTTAAGATACCTAGAGAAAAACTAAATATGATTCTATTTGGCATACACGCAATGGTCATGAAAATCAAATTTAAAATTACAATCATTTAGCCCCTCAACAAAGTTTTTTAAATATTTTAGGCCCCTTATATCATTCTCACGTATGTGACCCATCTGATGGTGCCATTGCATTGCTTTCTCAATTGGTGGCTTAGTTTTGAAAGCATAAGCACCCTTAGGTACCCAAAAATCACAACCATCAGATATGGATGCTCTTTGTTGCTCCAATAGTGAAGGCGTAGATTTTGCATATCTCTTCACTAAAAAAAAGAATGAAATATTACATTGAATCATGCATGCATCCAACTGAAACAAAATACCTACAAAGACACTCTTAGCAAGCACTATAGCCCCTCTCACCATCTTGCACCCTCCACTCGAGAAAATAACCAACACACTTGAATGATTAATTTTGTTAAATTATAGCTTCGATCTGATCGATTTATCAATATAAACATTCATACACTTTATATATATATATATATATATATATATATATATATTCAAGAGAAATTTATATTGATCAGATTTTATATGCTCAAGTAAGAATGGATCGACTTTTGTAATAGTAGATTAAACTTAATATATATTATATATTGGTTCGACCTTGATTATAATTAATACCGTATGTTACGATAACTATTGAATGATAGTTATACGTAACATACGTATTCATTGTTAAGGAATTGAGATCTTACTAGAGAGAATTTAATGTTATTTATTTATGTTGTTCACAGAATATTATCTTAAATACATTTATAAATATATATATCTTATGCTGAAATATAATTGCAGAGATTGTCTTTTGTATGTTGCTGTGGTAATAACATGCACACTGTTATTGATGTTTTTGAAAAAATCGGGAAAAAATCGGATTTACAAAAAAATGTATAACTTAAAGAAAAACAGTAAAAATTACTTTTTAAAGAAAATTAAAGGGCATTTTCACATCATAGATATATTGAGAGCAAATAAAAAATAGAGCTACACCAGTATATAGTAATGCCCTAACAAGTTTTGTAGAGAGTAGTTTTTCATCATTTGTATACTTATCGCTGATTACATTACACAAAACATACCACAATAGCATAAAAGATAACAAGATGGAAACAAATGTCAAAATGTCAATTACAACATAGTTTGTGACTTTGTACAAAGTCAACCTATAAACTAGGTACAAAGTTCCAAAAACTCAAAAGTAGCCAATGGCATCTAGGAGGCAGGAGGCTCTGCTGATGCTTCTCCTCGGAAAGTCCCTGACCTAACTCCTTCAATAATACTTTGAGAAACGTTGGCCTCTTCCATGATTTCAAGGTCTTCAGGCTCAATAACATAATCATCATCATCATCATCATCATCACTTTGAGGTGCAGCAATCCACTCGGACTCTGGATCTATCTCGTCAAGGTCATCCTCAATACTACCTGATTTTTTCCGTGTATAAATTAGTCTTTCCTTACAAGTGAAAAACACAATGAATAAAACTTCAATGGAGTGCAAGTTATTAAAACTCCTACCTTGAGCTTTCTTCAGCTTCAAGCGAAGGTTGTAGTGAACAAACACCAAGTCATTCATCCGTTTTTGTGTTAGACGGTTGCGTTTCTTGGAATGTATGTGTTCAAAAACACTCCAACTACGCTCACAGGCGGATGAGCTGCATGGCTGGGTAAAAATGCGTATCGCCGTCCACCTGAGATTTTTGCATTCGTGACCAAAACATTCCCACCATTGAGTTGAAAAGCACATTATGGACAAATGATATTATGTAAGGATATCTTCAAATCTATACAACTTTCTTGATCTTGTCAACAAAATAAATGGATTATGAAAAGTTTATTGAGTCTACCTGGTTGGAAGGTCATTTTGCCTTCCTTGTAGACCTAGATGAGAGAAAACCCGTAGCCTTCTTATACATTTGCAGCTCTAACATAGCAGCTTTCAATTTCTCTGTGCTTTGAAACATTTTTTCCATGCACCTAAACAAGCCTTGTGTGATCTCAGCATCAATTTCTGTGAAATTTGTGGTGTAGAAAAAAGACGGATTGAGAAAGTATCCTACTACATGAAGAGGAGAGTGCATCTGTCCATCCCATCTCCTATCAATCATGTCCCATAATGGCTGATACCTCGTCCTGTCATTTTCTAACCTACCCTTCATCACCTCCTTGGCCCTATCCATGGCCTCATACAAATATCCCATTGAGGATTTATCCCCGTCCACTAGTCTCAAGACTTTTACTAGAGGCTCTAAGAATTGTACAACCTGTTCAATTGCTTCCCAAAAATTGGTAGAATATATGTAGACTGCCACTCTAATGCCATCTGTTTGACTTGAGAAGCCTAAGTCCATCCAATCCGTTGAAACAAACATACGTCTCAAGTTCAATTTTTTGTTGAACTAGAGTTTGTAGTGCAAGGAAATGTGTTGCAAACCTTGTCACCCCTGGTCAAACCAGCTCCTTGCCCCCTGTGAATTGGCGCACCATACTCAAAACCCTTGTGTGATTGTAGATGTATCTGGTAATTGTGCGAGCCTTTTGCAATACCTCCTTAACCCATTCAATTTTTCCAATGTCCTCTAGGGTTAGATCAAGGCAATGTGTTGCACATGGGGTAAAAACAATGGAGGGGTATTTGTCCGTCAACAATTTCCCAATAGCAACACAAGCAGCAGCATTGACTGTAATAAATTGAACCACATTTTGTGGCCCCACATCTATGACTACTGAGTCATACATCTCGAAAAATGCAGTTGCAGTTTTCATTATATGTGATGCATCCACAGATTTCAAAAATACAGTGCCTGTATCACAAGAGACGAGGAAGTTGATGAGGGATCGGTTCCTACTATTTGTCCATCCATCTGACATAATGGTGCAACCACTACTAGCCCACACTAATCGATGCTCGTCAACAACATGTTGAACATCTTTTACTGCATCATTGAGTGTGCCAACCCTCATTGCCTCATAAGACGGGGCTTTAAACCTAGGCCCTGCAGCTGCAACACCATCCATCATAGCTTGCCAATATGGAGATCTGCAAGAATTGAACGCCAAAGTAGAGGAGAAATAATAATTTGAAATCCCCTTCATTGCTTGTTCATCGACATTTTTCCTCCATCCCGTACTTTCCAAAGTGGTTTACAATCCTGGCGTACTACGAGGTGCAAAGAATGTGTTTATGTTCCCCCCACCTGTGTTTGGGCCATGTGTTGTAGTAAGTATTCTCACACTACTCTCAAATTCCGTTTAACCCTCCCCTCTACCATCTTCCTCATTTGATTATTCCTCCTCAAACCTGTCGCACTAGAACCTATTTCAAACCCAGTTCTTGCCTTTTTGCCTTGTTCTCAGGAATTCCATCAAGAGTTTTTTTGGCCTGGTATGCAACATTTGTAGGGCATTTCAGGCATATTGTAGTGTTATTTCCCAGTTCTTTTGACAAATGCCATTTGAAGCGGTAAATTCCACCACTGACTACATTCTGACATCAATTGCATTTAACTTTTGTTGTACTACCAGCAATCGGTGTGCAATGTGTCAATGCAAAGTCTTTCACACGCGGCATTCTGATTAAGAATCTGCACAAGCATTTTAATACATATACATAAAATATAATAATACATAAACATAGAATATAAGAATATATATACATAAAATATAAGAATACATATACAGAAAATTTATACATGTTACAAAATTATCTATATACAAATTTATATAGAAAAAAATTATACATATTTTTTTTAATGCAAAATATATAGAGAAATATACAGTAAAATGTATATAAAATTTATACACATACCAAAATATATACAATAATATAAAAGAAATAACAATGAATTTTTATAAATTTTATGTATAAAAATACATTATATAAAAATATACATAAAGTTTTATAAATTTTATATACAGTTTGAAACTGTTTATAAGATTTAAATTGTATACAAGAACTATATAAAACCTTATAAACAATTTTAATTTTAAACTGTAATTTTATACTACATATCTATAAATTTATAAACATAATTTGAAAGTTTATTTTAAAATTTTAAACTGTAATTTTAAACCAAATATATACTACTCTATAAAATTACATATACCAAGTTTTAAGCTGTATATAAAAACTTCTATATATAAAGTAAATTTAAGTAAACAATAATAAGCTATACATATAAATATTATCTTATTTCCACAATCCATTTAAATCAATTATTTGCTTTTGGATTTGATTGTGTAAGATATACATAAATAATTGATATACGCAATCAAATCCAAAAGCAAATAATTGATATACATAAATATTTATGTATATTGTAAATATAAGTTTTATATGTAAAGTGTATATAAGCTATATAGTTTACTTATAAAATATATAGTTTAAAAATAAAAATATATAAAAATATTAGTATACATAAAAATAATTATATACAGTTCCAAGCATGAAAATTTATCTATAGTTCTAATGTATGTTTTTGTTATATATAATAATATATTATATATTACAAACGACATATGAAAAAATCAATATATGCACTAAACTAAATGGAAAAAAATGAATGGAAAGAAACTATTGCAATAAAAACCAAAGGAAATAAATGAAAGGAAAGGAAATAAAATATAAGAAACCATTGCAGTAAAAATAAAAAATACCTGGCTTCTAACACTGCATAGTCGCAGACGGCACAACCTCAAACACAGTCTCTCCAGCTTAGAGTCTGAGCTATGAACATGCCTACTCAGAGTCTAAGCATCGAACACGCCAATAAATAGAAAAAATGTGTTTTTTTGGCGCCGTTTTAGGGTTTCTCGACCAGTCCTTTTTTGGTGTCGATTACTCCGGTTTAAAACGCATTTTTTTTGCGATTTTAACATCATTTTTAGTCAAAACATTGTTGACTCCAGTTGACCGATTTACCCTGATTTTTTGGGGAAAAAATTGGGATATGTTGCAATTCGCGATTTTGACGATTAATCGCGATTTAATCCCGATTTCTGCTACTATGGTATGGGGGACCCAGAATCTGAAGCGCACAGATCATTACCATACTGAGTTGGTACTGAGACTATGGAAATGCTAGTGAGAATGATGATAGCAACAGTGGTGCGATTCGTGCTTAAAGATGGCATTGAACCTGAATTAGTATAAGGGAACGATCGCGGCTTCCTCATTCAGTGTGAAAACTTCATAATGGTGGTGATGAATACGGTACCTTATTTCTATGAGCAGCATTTGGCATTTTCTTCCTATCGACACAAGGACAAAATGTGCAATGTAGAAACTTATCATTCTAGAAAACCTCTGTATTGGTGGTTCATTCATAGTGCATGGGTTTCAATTCACAAAGCGTAGTAATGCATACTGTGGAGTAATGAACTTCATGTTGGCTGTTTTAACCTTTCTGACACATTGCTATTGTACCCAAGTCTATTCAATTTCTGGAGCGATAACGCCCCTACAGAGTAAGGTATGCAGCTCAATCAGGTATCTAATTTACACATTGATATTATGGGAATCTGAATTATTTTGATATGAATTTGGGTGATCATTTACAGTTATTTCTCCAACATCTGAATGGAAATGTAATGTTTACTGGATGGGGATTTGGTTGTTGTAAAGCTGCAATCTCATTTGGTCACAGAAACTTATGCTCTTTTGAATTAGAACCAATTTAATATTCCCTGCAATATAGGTGGTAGGAATCAGAAAACTCTGTGATCAGAAAGTAAACAAACTGTTTGATTAAATTCTTTAGAGGGAAAAGTAAGGTCTGTGGTAAAATTGCAAGGGTTTTGAAAGTAATGAAAAAAAATAGTGGCAAACAGGGTAGGCTATTACAGGA
>MU224599.1:695325-717787 GCA_018584345.1 Thuja plicata
ATACATACATATATATATATATATATATATATATATATATATATATATATATTCAAGAGAGATTTATATTGATCAGATTTGATATGCTCAAGTAAGAATGGATCGACTTTTGTAATAGTCGATTAAACTTAATATAATTATATATTGGTTCGGCCTTGATAATAATTAATACCATATGTTACGATAACTATCGAATGATAGTTATACGTAACATACGTATTCATTGTTAAGGAATTGAGATCTTACTAGAGAGAATTTAATATTATTTATTTATGTTGTTCACAGAATATTATCTTAAATAGATATATAAATATATATCTTATGCTGAAATATAATTGCAAAGATTATGTCTTTCGTATGTTGCTGTGGTAATAACATGCACACTATTATTGATGTTTTTCCACAGCCACATACGACTATGTATATATATGATAGAGGAGTCATGTCTACGTAGAGACATGACTGTACGTGGCTTGAGCCACGTAGGGTCATTTCCTACGTAGACATGCCCTTTCAATATCGCGGTTGTTGGTATCAGAGCCTATCTAGAGAAGAATCAATATAAGTTAAATTCTGAATTATATATCAGATTGGTTGTCAGAATATAAAGAGGAAAGTAATAATGACCAACAGCATTAAAGTGGGGGATAGACTTGAAGGCGCTGCAAACTTCTTTTCATGGAAAATATGAATCTTAGCATTGCTTAAAGAACTCAAGTTAGATTCCTATGTTGAGGAGGATCTAAAGATGTCGGAAGATGAACCTGATAAATCAACCTGGAAAAGGCGTAACAACAAAGCTAAGAAAATCAGAATCCATGTTGTTAATAACCATATTCTTCCCTCCATAGCAAGGTTAAAGACTGCTTCTGAAGTATTCAAAACCATTCAAGAGACATATGAGATTAATATTACAAGTAGATTACTTGCACTCAAATAACAACTCTTGAATTTAAAGATGAACAAAGGGGAAACTATCATGTCCTACTTCCTAAGAATTTCCGAATTAAAGGATCAACTCTCTACCATTGGAAACAATGTTGATGATATGGAGTTAACATTAATAGCTCTTAGAGGGTTACCTATCCCATGGGAATCCTTTATTCAATGTATAACTAGACGCCCCTCTCTACCTAAGTTCGATCAACTAAAGAATGATTGCACTCAAGAGGAATCTTGATTAATCTCAGGAGGGATCGGGCCAAACAAAGGAGGAGAAATCCAATCAAAAGCAATAAAAGGAAGTTCAAGCATAAGAAGGGAAACTATAGCAAAAATCACAAAACCAGAGATTTCACCAAAGTACAGTGTTATAAATGTGATAAATTTGGACATATGCACAGGTTCTATCCAAAAAGAAAGAAAGTCCAAGCAACAATAGCCAAAGTTAAAGAAGTATCTCTATTCTTCTTGGTGTTGTCAAGTGAAGTGAACTCAAACAAAAACAATTAGATAATCGATAGCGGAGCATCACAGCATATAACTAGATTCAGAGATCAATTTGAAACCTTAGAAGAACATTCCTTTGAAGAAGTCACAATTGGAGACAACTCCACCTATCCAGCAAAAGGAATTGGGACCTGCTCAATCAAATTGAAAACAGGGGTAACCTTACAATTGAAAGATGTTCTCTTTGTACCAGGTATAAAAAGGAACTTGGTCTCTATTTCAGGCCTACCCGATCAAGGCTATCGAGTCACATTTCAAGAAGATAAAGTTCTAATATGGCCTAAAAACAAGAACATTAAAAATGCTATTTCTATAGGGTATGGGGATGGAAGCCAATACAAATTATGTAATAGTCACAAATTAGCTCTATGTCATGAAGTTTCAAACTCTAATGAACTCTAGCACAGAAGATTAGGACATCTTGGATTTAGCACTCTACCTTCCATAAAAAAAAATCACTACAGGCATACCTAATCTAAAATCAAATCATATTCGTATTTGTAAAGGATGTGCTCTAGGAAAAAATATCAAAAGATCCTTCCCTTCCAATGAACATTAAACCAAAGTTGTATTAGAACTCATTCACACGGATTTGTGTGGACCTATGTCAACTCACTCACTAGGAGGATTTTCGTATTATGTGATTTTCATTGACGATTACTCTAGAAAAACCTGGATCTATTTTCTTAAACTCAAAGAATCAAATGAAGTATAAGCTAAAATTCAAAGAATTTAAAGCATTAGTAGAAAACCAAACTGAGAATAAAATAAAAACTCTAAGATCAGACAATGGGGGTGAATATATCTCTGAAAATTTTAAAGAATTATGCATTTCTGTTGGGATTAAGAGGGAGTAAACAGTACCTTATAACCCTCAACAAAATGGAGTAGCAGAAAGAAAAAATAGAACTATTATTGAAGCTACCAAGGCTATGACGCATGATCAAAATCTTCATACCTCATTTGGGCCGAAGCATCTAATACTGCGGTAGACATTCAAAACAGGTGTCCTCACTCAATCCTAGAAAACATTACACCTGAAGAAGCCTTTACAGGGAAGAAACCAGATCTAAGTCATCTAAGAATCTTTGGTTGTCCTGTGTATGTTCACATTCGTAAAGAGAAAAGAACCCTCTAGAAAGAAAGGAATATTTGTCGGTTACAATGAAACTACTAAAGGATACAGGGTCTACATACCAGGACAAAAATCCATTGACATTAGTAGAGATATCAAATTTGAAGAAGATATTGCTCTTCAACTCTCTACACTTACAGAAGAGGGATCAAATGAGAATCAGAGGGAGAATATTAAAGAAAAAGATGAAAATCACACAATTGAGAATCAGAGGGAGAATGCCTTACAAGATGATGGAAACTACATAACTGAGAACCAAAGAGAGAACATAATAGAAAATGATGAACTCCCTTCATCTAACCTTGAAGATGTTGAATTTCTTAACAATAAGAAAAGGCCACTATGGGCAAGAAAAATGATTGAAGAAAATAATGTTGAACCAAATGAAATATTTAAAGAAAGTAAGAGAATAAGAAATCAGAAATGCTATCTTGGACTTATGACTGAGCTTACAAAATCTGAACCATCTAATGTTAAAGAGGCCTTAACATGTCAAGCCTGGAAAGATGCAATGATCAAGGAATATCAATCTATTGTAAAAAAAAATGATGTTTGGGAGGTAGTACCAAGACCTGAAGGGAAATCAGTTGTCTCTTCAAAATGGTTATTCAAAATCAAATATGCTTCAGATGGTAGTATTGAAAAACATAAAGCCAGATTTGTTGCCAGGGGTTTTTCTCAAAAGGTCGGAATTGATTACGAAGAAACCTTTGCTCCGGTTGCTCGATATACTTCTGTGAGAACTATTATCGCCATTGCAGCATCTAAAGGGTGGAAGATACATCAAATGGATGTAAAGACAGCATTTCTAAATGGTGTTATTGAAGAAGAAGTATACATAGAACAACTGGAAGGCTTCACCACTCGTGACAGAAATAGTTATGTTTGCAAATTAAAGAAAGCTCTCTACGGCCTGAAGCAAGCTCCCAGGGCTTGGTATGAATGGATAGACAGTTATCCTTCCAAGTTAGGGTGCTCCAAAAATGAAGCTGATCCTAACATATACTTCAAAATATCCAAAGGTGAAATGGTAATTCTTGTTCTTTATGTTGATCATTTATTAATAACTGGAGAAGATCATCTTATTGCTAAATCCAAACAAGATCTCACATACGAATTCGATATGAAGGATCAGGTCTATTACACTACTTTCTAGGCTTAGAAGTATTGCAGAAGGAAAACCATATTTTCTTAAATCAAGGGAAATACACCATAGACATATTAACCAGATTTGACATGATGGATTGTAAACCATTATCCACTCCAATGGAAACAAATCTTCACAAGCTCAAAGATGAAGCCGCAGATTCAGAACCTACAAATCCTACATAATATAGACAGTTAATTGGATCACTTATGTACTTGGTAAACACTCGTCCTGATATCTACTATGCTACAAATGTATTAAGTCATTTCATTTGCGAACCAAAGAAGATCCATCTAATAGTTGTTAAACATATTCTAAGATACTTATGTGGTACGATTGGATTTGGCCTAAAATACGAGAATGTTGAGATACAACTCCAAGGTTTTCCTGACTCTGATTGGGTTGGAAATTCAATCGATCGTAAAAGCATTGTAGGACGTTGCTTTAGTCTTGGATCAGCGATGATTTCTTGGTTCAGTAGGAAACAATCAGCAGTTGCTCAAAGTTCTACAAAAGCAGAATATATGGCTGCTTCCATGGGAGCTCGAGAAGTAGTATGGTTAAGGAAGTTACTCTTTGGATTGTTTAACGAGCCTCTAAAGCCCACAGTAATTCATTGTGACAATCAAAGCTGCATTAAACTTTCAGTTAATCCAGTCTTTCACAATCGTTCCAAGCACATAGAAATTCCTTACCACTACATAAGAGACATGGTAGACAGAGATGTTATCAAATTGATCTACATCAGTACTGAAGAACAAAATGCTAACATCTTTACCAAGCCTCTTGCAAAGTTGAAAATTGAGTACTTCAGGAAGAAACTTGGTATGATTAAGTTGTGATTAAATTTTTGAGATTAAATCTCATTCATATGTAAATTGATGTATTCAATATTGCAATATTGTGTTTTGAAAGGTGACGATCTTTCATGTGTGTTAGGTCACTATTGTAAGGTGACAACCTGAACAATAGTTTGACCTAGTGTCAAGAGTGACTATATTAAGTTACTATCCTGACACTAAATCCTTGGAAGTTATCATTTAATCCAGTTCCGAATTGAATGGGATTATGATAACATGTACCTGAAGTTATTGATCTGGAATGCGCTGGATATCTTGACACTATTACTTATCACTAAATCCAGTTCCGAATTGAGTCGGGGATTGTGATAACTCTTCTATCAGGATTGAGTACATTAAACTTATGTCCCGGACTATGCCGGTTATCCTGATGTGAAGTTATGTTGTGATTAAGTGTTATCACTAAAATCCAGTTCCGAATTGAGTCGGGGATTACGATAACAGACACGTCGTGATAATCTCCCATTCGGATATCATGATTCTATTCAATCCTCTCTTGCTAAGAGGGAGTGTTAAATTATACTTCGATCTAACTGATTTATCAATATTAACATACATACATTTAATGTATATATATATATATATTCAAGAGAAATTTATATTGATCAAATTTGATATGCTTAAGTAAGAATGAATCGACTTTTGTAATAGTTGATTAAACTTGATATATATTATATATTGGTTCGACCTTGATAACAATTAATACTGTATGTTACGATAACTATCGAATGATAGTTGTACATAACATACATATTCATTGTTAATGGAATTGACTTTAGTCGATGCTGATCATATATTAAAAGGACGTGTTATGAAAACTATTGGTCGATAGTTATACGTAACACATCATATATTAAGGGATGTGTTACGTATAACTATCGACCAATGGTTATCGTAACACATCGTGTGTATATTATAATGCTACGATTTATATAAACAGCAACCACGATATTGAAAGGGCATGTCTACATAGGACATGACCCTACGTGGCTCAAGCCATGTACAATCATGTCTCTACGTAGACATGACTCCTCTATCATATATATACATAGTAGTATGTGGCTGTGGAAAAACATCAATAACAGTGTGCATGTTATTACCACAGCAACATATGAAAGACATAATCTCTGCAATTATATTTCAGCATAAGATATATATTTATATATCTATTTAGGATAATATTATATGAACAACATAAATAAATAACATTAAATTCTCTCTAGTAAGATCTCAATTCCTTAACAAATTTTACTTGCATAATGTAGGTTTTGTGTCATTATCATTCAATGATATGCAATACACCATTGATCCACCCTTCTCATCCGTCAAGGAATCAAATCAAGACTCTTCCACAACCAAAAATTTTCAAATGAGATTTATCTCCAAAATAAACCTTCCCACCATAATGTTCTTCATATTTCAAGAACCAACCCCAATGTGAAGTCTTGTAAAAAGAAGCACCAAAATCAATCAACCACACACTATTCCATGCATGTGTAGCAAGGGCCATGACAAAGGTAACACCATCATCCAAGGAAGACTTCTTGGACTCATCATCAAAATTGCTTTGTTTTCCTTTTTCTCCTCCTTGCAAACTCTTTTAAAATGGTCAAGCTTTCCACAATTTCAACATTTTTCCTTGGTCTTACTATGAGATTTGAATCTAAATTTGTCTTGCTTCTTGCCTTTCACTTTCTTCCATGAACAAGTAAGGCCTCCTTAGCAAATAAAGGCACCTTTCTTCACATCTTTTTACAAAGTGACAATGTCACCCCCTCATCCATTTTCAAGTTGGTAATAGTGCTCCCAATAGCCATAACATTTGGTCTCATGAATCTAACAAAGAACATGGCAAAATCATACACCAATCCTCCTCCACCTTCAATCCAACAAAATATAGTTGCGTCACAACCATATTGAAAGCATTTCAATGTTCAAGCATAAAACCTCCATCCTCTACCCCAAGAGTATAAAACTTCTTTCTCAAGAAAATCTTATTTATCGAGGATTGCCCAATAAATCTCACCAAACTTCTTAAATTGGCTGATTAAATAATACTAATGAATCAGCCCAACGTGATCTAATAACACCGAGAGCATTTTTGTCCATTTTGTCCCAATCTTCTTGTGACATAGCAGCAAGCTTGGATTCAGATATTGCAGCCCATAAAACTCTATTAACAAACATATCCTCCTTCTTGAGCTTCCAAAACTGAAAGTTTGTGCTTGAGAACTTCTCCATCTCTATCCTTGATGTGGTTGCCATTTTTTCTACAACAAGATCTATTTTTGCACAACCTCCCACCTAGAATCTGAGGTCAGCAAACTCCAAAAAACCCTTGTCCCTAACACCTAGAATCTGAGGTCAGCAAACTCAATATCAAATGAAAGGAAGAAAAGATGTGGAATACACTTCCTACACTAATCTAAGGAGATAAGTGCAAAAATTAAATTAATCACATAATTACAAGGAACTAAACCAATATACCATAACTCAATAACTCAAGTAGGGAAAACCCTTTCAAAATAAAAACCCCACTCCAAAACAACTCAATACATTATTCAATGCAGAAATCTAAGCGTTTAAAAGTGTATTATCAATCAGCGATACAAAGCAATTTTAGTAGCATAATAATACCTTTAAAACTCACTATCAAATTTTCGATCTCAAACACCCAGTTAATATAAAAAAACAATACATGATGATGAAATAATCAAATGGGGATTACAAAAACCATTAGCTAAAACCAACGAAAATGTGTCAGCCAAATCCCTATTTAGAAATCCAACACCCACTCCCACAATGAGTTCATAAGCTAAAAACTATAATATTCATTCCACCTACCATAAATTTGTCATAATCCACTCACGAAATTTGGCAGTCCATATGGCTTCATTATCTCCATTGAAAGATGACATGTGATGTGCCAAACACAAATCATAAGTTGGTCAGCAAGTGTAAATCCCTTTCGTAGCTCCATTCTTATATCTCAGATGTTTTTAGATTTCCACTGTTGGAGGCCTAACTTCTGGAAGCCACAACTTTTAATTTGGGAGACCACTGGAACCCCTTTTTTTAATTGTAGAGCTAGAAGAGACTGTTAGCATTGCAAAACAATTCCAAAATTTTATTTTAGCCAAAAACGAATTCTATAACCTATAACTTGATTTTTTTCTTTTCCTTTGGCCTGTTTGGTTGTTGGAATTGGGCTGGAATTGGGAAATTCAAATACCGGGATTCCCAAATCTGCAGTTTGTTTTTAAAAAACGAATATGGAATTGGATTTTCCAAATTCTAATTTTGGCCCATAATGAGCATATGAATCAAAAGGTGGAATTGAAAAACCAATTCCAATTCCACTTTTTGATAAATCAAATTTTATAAACTTTTCGGTTTCATTTGCTCGTGTTAATCAAATTTTATAACTTTTCGGGTTCGTTTGCTCATGTTTGCCCTTGTGCAGAGGTCCACATCGTATTTGCCCTTATTTCTAGTTTTGTTTACAGCGGCTGGTTTAAGACTTTTCTGGAATCCCCCCTCTGTTCGCCGAAGTGCCTAGGGCTTGCTAGAGTTGAATCTACAGGCAAATTTATAGTAATGTCATGACAATTTTGGAGTTTTTAACGTGTTTAAGATTTTGTATAGAACAATTTTAAAAATTTTAAAAAAAAATCTAAAAATTAACCATATTCAAAAAAATTTAAAAATTAAAAATAAAAATAAAAACCTTATTCCAATTCCAATTCCAGGAACCAAACTCAGAAAATGCATCTTCCACTCATCTTCCAGGTGAACCAAACGGTTCCAGCCATATTCCAAAAACTATTTTCTAGATTTAAAACTTCCTGAATTGGCTAATTCCAGTATTACAGAATTCTAACATTTTGTAACTCCAGCAACCAAACGGACCCGTAACTTGCATTGTTTGTAACTTTAACATTAGGAGCGAGGTTGAGACACCTTTCCTAATAGTATCAAAGCTCTCAATTTGGAATATGCTAGGAAGATCTTAATAGGGATTACTAAATTTGGCTTTACAAATGATAAAAACATTTGCTTAAAAATATCATACGTATATACAAAAACAAATGGAGGCAACGGCTTACATTTCAATGAGGCAATTGGTCAAGCAATTCTTGCACCTATGTAATTCTATATTTCCATCTGGACAGTCACATCTATATGTCTAATGTGATTATGTGTCTCCTTTTATGATGGATCTCCTTACACTAATCCGAAATTCCCACCTTCCAATCCAAGTAGTAGCTTCAAATACACCACCAACAATACTACCAAGGCCAATATTATCACCTATAGTGATTCCTAATCATTCTCTATGGTTTAGGGTAGTGCACAACCACCTATGGTGGTTTATGGTAAGCAAAAGGTCCCTATTTTATTCATTCCACAATATCAAGACCTACTCAATGTCCAACCAAATACCACCCACAACAACAATTCCAATAGTGCTAGACCACATCATGCTATCCCAAGTCTTCACCAACCCTCTTCTAGCATACAATGTTAGACACACCATGACCTAAGGGACCTCAATTCCAAACCACAGAGAATAATCCTCAATATGAGATGCCACTAAGTGACAAACTTTGTTGTTTCTATCTTCAATGGAGTGTGAAGCTCCTCACTACCATGGACTAGACTTGACCTAGCATAATTGTATGAGAACAAAAGAAAGCTAGAGTCACCCATGGAAAAGACTCCTCTCCCTTGTAAATCATTGTACAGATATGTATACATATCTAAGGTAGATAGTTAGCATAGGAAAGCACAAGCTAGAGAGATATAATAATATTGATAGGCATTCATTTCCTTTAAGAACATACCATGTACCAAACATTCAAAACTCAAACTTCAAAAATTTGTATAGAACAATAACACAGTTGTACACTTTCTAAGCGTCTCTCTATTAATATAATTCTTCTTTTTGAAATCTTATCCAACACCATTCCCACATATAAAACATCTAAGTTCTAGCACTTTAGAGTGCTGTCCCTACAAATATCTCATGTATTCAGACCACTTTGACATGTGCTGGAAGGACATTAGAAATGGTAATCATATCACGTTGGCACATGTTGGAGCTGAGTTTGGCTCTATGTCACATTTTTTTTTGGGTATTTCATTTTTTTCCTTCAAAATTATAGATGGACATTTTAGAGTTGTGAAAAAAGTAAGCAAAAAAAGAATAAGAATACAAAATGAAAAATCTGGATTTTATATACATATTACAAACAAGCAGAAGTGTAAGCGATATTTGGAATAAAATTTCACTTAGTTAAATCTACATGGTTATATTCAGAAAAAATGGCTCTGCGCAAATCAAAATATGCGATAAAGGAGAAGTATGCAAATAAGGGCAAAAATACGAACAAACATGTTACATATTTCGACAAGACAAAATATGCAATATCTTTCCCACTCTGGAGTGCAAACAGTTTTGAAATCCTGCAATCTTTACCAGACATTTCCGTGGAAGGCAAGGTTAACTCAGACAATGGCTTTACCTTCAAACCTCCGGATCTCTTTGGGATGGCATCTTTGGGCAAAAAAAAGGCTTTTATCGAAAAAACAAAATATATAGGACATGGCGGGGCAGATTCAACGGATTTAATGCTTCTTGCGCAGACTACGGGGCAAGAAAATTTACACCAAGTCAATCACAACAAAGAAGAAAGTAGGCAAGATTGCCCTAATCTCAATATACAGAACGAATGGTTTAACCATATCCAACAAGAAAAAGAAAAATTTGGATGCCCTAAATCATTCCAAAGCGCAACCGTTATTCATTTCAAAGCCAAACAGGGTGCCTATTGGGGCAAATAATAAATACTGGAGCAAGCAAATAAATTTGACCCATCATTACCCGCAAGCGAAAAATTCCAAGTCTCAAAAGTAGATGGAATTAGGGAAAGCCAAATCTATGACACAAAAAAATATATACACAGTCACAGATTCGAGTCTGAAATGACCAACAACAATCGAAGTTCATCCCCTTGTATAGAAGGAAAAAATCCAGATCGAAAGGTTTTATTCAAGGTAAATAGAAATCAAAATCTATTTGCGGTTCATTCTCCAGCTAGGATGCCACACGGGTTCTCAAGGGATAGCGCGAAGAACAACAATCCTTCAGACCACAAACTAGATAATGGGGCAAAAACGACCAAGCTAGGAAACATAATTGAGCCCAATAATACTGATTTAGAGCAGCAGAATGGGAATACCATTATCATTAGCAACGATATTAGCGAAAATAGATGGCAAGAATGTCAAACGCATGGGGTCTACGCTTACTGGAATGGCCCTAAAAACAGAAATCCCAATCTTGGTGAATGACTCAAATCATTCCACTGGGATCAGGTAAGTATTCTTTCTTTAACTTCATGTTTAGTTTATCTACATTGCAATAATGAATTAGTTAAAAAAGATCTGTTAGACTGTCCATTATGTTTCTATAAAGGCTATAATATCAATTTCTTTCCTTGGCAACCAAACGTCAACGAACAAGTAGTTAGTTCTTTAAATTTCCCAATATGGATTGTTCTTCATGCCCTTCCTGTAGAAATTTTATATTCACATATACTGGAAAGGATCGGATCTTTCTTTGGGGAATATTTAGGAGTAGATATTCATCATAAAGATAAGAAAAAAATAAAATTATTAATCAGAATGAAACCAGGTATTAAGACTAATGATAAAATCAAAATAATTACAAACAGATCCTTCTATGCTATACAATATACAAAATTTGAAGGCTATATTAATAACATCACAATAATAATAAAATATAAAAAACAGGGGATTCAAAAAACAGAACTCATACCAACTCACATAAATTCAAATTTAGATAAAAGGTTCCCTAAATTGGTAAAAACAAAAAAAAATAAGACAACAAACCAAAATCAGAACAATATAACTGAAATATTTTACTCAGAAGAATAAATACCAACAAACAGCAAGCAGAGAAAAAGTAGACATAGAAGGAGAGATAATAGAGGAAGAAGAAAATCTACAATCAGAAGACAAGCACAATCTTTTAGAGCAAGTTTTCAACAATAATAATAACAGTAGGAAAGGAGTTATTGAGGAACAGTCTCAGAATGTAAACTTGGAGCAAAGCAAAGAAGAAAGATTAAGGCTACCCAGTAACAAACATGAGGAAGAAATAAAGGAATTTCAACAATGTGAGCAATGTACAAACCAAAATATCTTTATTGAAGACAAGATAATCTGAGAAATTACAACCAGTTAATTAACGAATTTCTTTTGATTCATAATGATACAAGTGACCAGCTAACTCTTTGGGAGGATGCTCATAAGGAATATAAGGGAAGAAATCTGAAAAAATCAAAGGTCTAAGGAAACTGCTACGCAAATGCCAATTTTAGATCAAGAAATTGTGGCAAAGTATAAGGACATAAAAGGAACAAATGATGAAAAAAACACAGAAGAAACATATGCACAAGGAGAGACTCGAGTAGAATTGCAAATAACAAAGGATTGGAACAAGATTAGAGATGCAGCTTCAGAGGCACACCGAAACCAACACATTATAGCAACTCTCCAACAGCTCTCAGGTTCACTAGAAAGGATGAATGGAAACACAGATTCAGGAAGGAAGGAAGAGAATCCAATAGGAAATAGCATCTCCCAGCCTAACATAGAAAGCAGGGAGGAAGATTTAGAGATGGAGAAAGGTCTAAGGCATTTGGATCAGCAAGAAAAAAACAATTTCATTGAAACAAACATGATATCAGACCAAAATTCTATGGAAAAAAAGGAAAAAATGAATATTGGAGAGAACATTGAGGATAGACACAATATGTATTCAGATCCTGCATTTAAAACGACAGCAGACAAGGAAAAAACAATAGGAGGAGAAAGCTGTAAGAAAGATCAGAAAGAAGGTATCAGTCCACATATAACAAAAAGGTCAATTCAGGGGGTCGAAGGGGAAACAACCCCTAACAAGGATACTATAGAGGCTGGAATCCAACAGATTGAGAGCACCAGTAGGAATGGTAAAGACCCCTTTGATGCTTGTGAGCAGGGAGAACCAAAAGATCAGAATTATATTCCTCTGGAGGTAGAAACATTCATGACTGATTTATGGGCAGATAATTCAGAAAAAATGGAAGGTTTGAATAGAATAGAGATACTATCAAAGGACTTTTGGGAAGAGTTTGGAGTATTGGACTTAATGGAAGAGAAGCAAAATTCCAATAAGGAAAATAACCTAGAAAAACTAGAGGAAGGAAGGCCATCTCGGGATAGAGAAGAAACGGACATTAGCGAGTAAATACTTGAGGAAATCAGACATGAGGATAAGGAAAATATAGAAGGTCTAGTGGGGGATTGTGCCCAAAATGCAAAAGAGAACATAGATAACTTAGGATTAGCTCAAAATCTAGAAGGAATCATAGCTCCACGATGTGAAATACAGCAGAAAAAGAAGAGAGGAAGAAAATCTTTAGCAGAACTAAGAGCAGTTACTGGTAATGCGGAAAACCAAAAAAAGATTCAAGACATTCTAAAAGGTGGGAAGGGGAAGGTCCTTCCCTGTGAACAATGAGGCCAACATGGAACGTTAGGGGCCTAAACGCCCCTAACAAAAAGCGCTTACTGAAGCGCAATTTAACCCTATTAACTCAGAATTAATAATGATCCAGGAAACAAAATTGAGTAAGATAGAGGGGGAAAAACTCAGCAAAAAGTTAGGTTATTGGCAATCTTTGATGGTGGAATCAAATGGGGCCTCGATGGAATTGGAGTGATATGGGACCCAAGAAAAATAGAGTAGAAAAATTTAGTATCAGGTAAAAATTGGATGGGGGGTAAAGTTAAGAGTCATAAAATGGATGTTCAATTTTGTATTATTAATGTATACGGACCAATACAGACAGCAGAGAAAAAAACTCTTTGGAATGAGTTAAGTATATTCATGGACTCACATCAGACAGAGAACTTCTGGATTAGGGGAGACTTCAGTGCCATCCTAGAACTTGGAGAAAAAAATGGGAGGACACAAATAATTTCACAAGCAATGACCAACTTTAAAGAATGGTTCATTTGAGACAACTTAATCGATATACCGCCAACAAATGGGTTATTTAATTGGCACAACAAGAAGAAGGACTTATGTCAGATAACAGAACGACTGGACAGATTTATCTTTAGAGTTAACCTACAAACATTCAACTACACGGTACAGTCAACCATTCAACCCCATGCTGGTTCATATCATTTCCCAATTAGTTTAGAAATATCAGCTCAACAAAAACCCTCTTGAAATCCCTTTAAGTGTGAGAAAATGTGGTTCCTGGATGAGAGATTTATGGAAAATATCATTAAGTGGTGGCAAAAAGGAGAATTTGAGGGTTCTAGAATGATTTGTTTTATATCCAAACTCAAATTACTTAAAGAAAACATATTAAAATGGAACAAAGATCACTCTAATAATATCTTTAAAGAAAAATTGGTAACAAAAGACGAACTAAAAAAGCTCAATGAAGAAGTCATTAAGTTTGGGATGAATAATGAAAAATACGAAAGAGAAAAAGAACTAATAAAACAAGAAAGCATACTGACCAAAGAAGAAATATTTTGGAGACAAAAATCTCGAGAAACGTGGTTCTTAGAGGGAGACCGGAACACTAAATTTTTCCATAACAGTACAATAAGTAATAGAAACATAAATTGAATCACGAAAATTAAAGACAATGAAGGAAACTTGATAGAAAATCCATCGCAAATAGCAGAAACCTTTGTGAATTACTATACAAATATACTGAATAATTATGAACACTCGAACCTCACAGCCCAAAAAACCATGCTAAGCTCGGTTCCTAAACTAATAGCAAAGGAGGACAATAAATTCCTGAATAAACCTTTCGAAAAAGAAGAAATCAGAGAAGCACTATTTAGCATGAACCTAGACAAATCTCTGGGGCCTGACAGCTTCCAAGCATTTTTCTTTCAAAAATGTTGGGATATACTAGGGGAGGATCTGTGGGGAGCAATAGAAGCTACCAGAAACTCGGGCTCTCTCCTAGCAGAAATCAACAACACTTTCCTATCCCTTATCCCCAAAAAAGCAAATCATGAAAACCCGAGGGACTTCCGGCCAATAGTACTTTGCAACACCATTTATAAAATTTTAACCAAAGCATTAGCCAACAGGCTCAAGACACTGCTCCCCAAATTAATCTCGGAGGAACAAACAGGCTTTGTTCCAAATAGGTCAATACTAGATGGCATAATAATCATACAAGAATTGATACATTAGGCTCAGACCAAGAAGGAAGCATGCATGCTTATGAAACTTGATATACAAAAGGCTTATGACAAAGTAGATTGGAGGTTCCTATGCAAAACTTTAGAAGCTTTTGGTTTCTCACGCCAATGGATTAACCTCATTTACAGCTGCATCTCAACTCCAAAATTTTCCCTCCTCATCAATGGCACTCCTGAAGGTTTTTTTAACTCTACTAGGGGAATAAGACAAGGAGACCCCATTTCCCCTTTCTTGTTTATCATCATGGCAGAATCATTCGGCAAAACCATAAAAGTGGCTCAAACAGAAAATAATATCAAAGGAGTTTCAGTGGCAGAAGACGTAGAAAATATTACACACCAACAATTCCCGGACGATACAATACTACCAGAGAATGCAATTTAAACGAAGCAAGAAACCTTAAACAAATCATAAATACATATATGGAAGCCTTGGGACAAAAAGTAAACGCGGAAAAATCCGAAATTTTCTTCCTAAACTCCAATCCCGAAATGGAAAGAAATATTTGCCAATTGATGGGATAGGAAAGGATCCTTCCCATGTAAATATCTAGGTTTCCAGCTAGAGAAAGGGTCTAGATATGGTAGAACCTGGGATCCAATTATTGAAAAAATAGACAAAAAAAATCAAAAGCTGGAAAAGCAAATGGCTTACCAAGGTAGGAAGGGTTACAAAGATTAAATTAGTTCTCGCAGCCTTACCATCATACCACATTTCCTGTTGTGATGTCCCCTTTTTCGAGCACATTATTTCTATTGCATTGTTAGCCGTTTTATCTTGGCCCGATAGGCTAACCAAAGCTTGACTGGGGTCAGTATGATATTTGGCCTAGGGAATTCCAATTTCAAGCCAGTCAAAGTAGTTTCCGCAGAGTTTCCAGATACTTACTATTTATAGTAAGTCGACAGAGTTCAATTTTCATGGCATTTCAGTATTGGACTTGGAGCGTATCGTCGAGAGCTTTCTGGCAAGCTATCACACGTCACCTTCCGAGTTCGTTTGGTCCTCCATTTTAATGCCAAAAGATTTCATACTTTATTATTATGCCACTTTATTATTAAATGGATGTATTAATTTAAAGTAACATAAAGTGGGAATATGAAAAGACAGAGGAGGGAAACTGAAGAGTCACAGCTACTGCTTTAAAAGAAAGAATGGAGACTCATTTGAGATATGCTTAGTTTATGAATTTCATTTCTCTTGGAGAATCCAGAGAGCTTCCAGCTTTCGATTCTGAAACTTGAGGACAGAAACCTTCAGGCTTTCTCGGTGGGTTGGACGGACACCCAGTTCATCTCTAAGGTGGATTCGCGACGGAGTTCACCATTGCACTTCTAGGTTCTTGTCATTTGATATTACTGTTGAATACCGTAGTTCAGATTTTGGATTGTTGAAATCTCATTGTTATTGTATTGTTGTTGTATAATGCAATAATATTTGCTGAGGGTTTTATTGGAACATACTGCTGGTTATTTGTTGTGAATCAATGACTTATGTGCATGAATGTATTTATTTAAATGTTTTGACATATATTTGAGGAATTTGGAAAAATATCCGGTTTGGGACATTTCAGTGGTATCAGAGCTGGTTTTTCTGCCAGCCTATGAGGTTTCATGAATAACAGAGTTATTTGCAATTTTAAATTTTTTTTTCTGAAGTGGGAAAATAGATTGCACAAGGAGAAATTATATTATCAACATTTCTGAGAAATTATATCAGAGGGGTGCGAAGGCATTTGGGGAAGCACGGTTTTGTAACCTTGGGGGCCGTGGTTTTTTCTATTCTCCCAGGCCTGGAGATTATTTCTTCTTTTCAACACAGATCCTTACTGTGACTAACGTGGGGTCATGTCTGATGATTTAATTCTTCTAAGGTTTGGCAAAGTTAAACAACCTCATTTTCTAATTCACGGGAGTGGTTTTTTGCTTCGAGCTCAATGCTGGGAATGAACACTGAGTCGGTTTCAATAAAGTTCGGTGTCAATACATTATGAATGTTGCGGTGATTATTTTAATATTGTTAGGCACAATATATGTGGAAATTAATATGTGGGGCCAATTAATATTCTGATTGTCTAAAGTTATGGATGTTGTTTCAACAAATAATCAAGCAATCATTTATTGGGTTCTCATGTATAAGTTCAATCGAAATATTAGAAGGTAAGTATTGTGGTTGTGGGGAAATAATTTATGACTACCGTGACTTTGTAGCGGGGCCGGATTATATATATTTCAAATAAATTATAATGTTTGGCTCTATAGCCATCAGAGCTAAATATTTCATCGGCAAAATATTCAAGAAGGTGCGATTCATATAGTTTGGTGAAATATTATTGCCGTGGGTTTATTTATTGAGTCAAGCTTTAATATAGCTGGTGGATATGTGTTTACCTAGGCAATTAATACTTTCGGTAAAAGTCTAATGTTATCTCCTCAAATATTTGAGCAATTTTATTTTGAGTTGTGCGGGATTTTATGTAACGCTCCATATTAATTCTTTATGAAAGGCAAAATATCATTATCGTGCATATATTCATGTCGTTTCTAGGCTACACGGGAGTTCATTTGTGTGGGTGTGTGATATTTCATTTGCTGGTGATTATGATACAAGGAAATTCATAGGACATAGAAACGGCTCTTCCGTCTTTGCCCCATTGGATTCTAGTCTCATGGAAGCTCATGTCGTGAGTCTTTTTCTTACCAGCATGAGCCTTTCCTACAGTTTGGCAAGTGTGAATTAATAGCCCCTCAACCTGGGCGTGAGTCCTTTGACAAGTTTGTTGTGCGTAGAACCAAACCAATGTGATTTGAATGAGTTGTAAATGTTTTTTAATTTTCTATTGGGTACAATAGGTAAGATTGTTGGAGGATGTTCTGTTTTAATGAGTTGGACTTCAACGTGAGTACAAACCAGAAGTTCTTTGTCATGTTATGTGAAGAGGGATTCAAAGCACAGGAGAGATGAAGCACAGGCAGATTTCGAGTCAAAATCAACAAATAGAGTATTAAAGATGGTGCAATCCTGAGACTATACACAGGGGAAAGATTTCACATGAACGAAGCTTTTTTTTTTGAAACGTTAAATTCATTACCGGTTTTCTCCAATAGAGGAAGAAGGCGACCGTGGAGTGTTACTTCAACCAGCTATGCAAATTGCTAGCAAACTAAGAAATACACGTTTCAGGAAAACTTGAAGTCTCAAGGGAAGCTACTATTTGGGTGAAAGGGGCGAGCTCTTAACAATTGTATGAGGATAACTCCTGACCTTGGTTAACCATGAAGAGACAATTACCAGACATAAAGAATCAAGAGTTTGGCTCGGCATTATTCATGCTTCACTCTGAGAACGTGTGACTTCCCTGAGTGGCCCAGGTTATCATTTAATGATTGAAACCTATCATTTGCTACTGTACATGTTTGAGAAGCATATTCAGACTTATTGATGTGGGTTTGGGATAAGTCAAGTTGTGGTAACAGTGAACTATTTGTCTTCCTATTGTCCTGGTGTGGAGTTTGTTGTGATTATTCCAGTGTTGGATCAGCCTGAATTGTGGTCTCAGTTTTTGAAATTTGGTTCATAAAAATGCAAATTGGTGATTTCCTTGTGAGTTAATAACTGAAAGTCTTTGTTGAATCTATAGAAAATGTGATGTCCCCAAATTAGCAGGTTCTGGGAGCCTAAATATGGTCAACTCATTAGCGCGACCCCGTGAGTTGACGGAATGGTTTTGAGGATCTCAGTGTTCAAATTTGTCTTGTCGAAAATCTAGACTTACTATTTCTGGACTTACTATTTATAGTAAATCAGTTCCGCCCAGTTACTATTTTTGGCAGTGCAGTTAAAGGCCATAAGATCAGTCGCTTCAGCAAGTGATGCAGGTATCATCATTATAATCATATTCGATAATTAATGGTATTTATTAATAACGACATGTTATTAATTAATAAAAGGTTATATTATTATAATAATAATACTTTATTATTATAATGATTTAAGAAGTTGATATTTTGATGAATGGTTAACTGATGATAGCTTTTGGAAACTATTGCATTCGAGGCATTATAAATACAAGCTCATTTGTGAAGCTAGGCATCAAATATAGATTATTGAAAATTGTTTTTGGGAATTGTTCCTAATTATCTCAGCCCTAGCTGAAGGGTCAAATTAGTTTCTCGAAGACCGATTCTTCTTGAACTAATCATCAATTGATCGTTGTTGTATGATCAATTGCATCTTCATCGTGTTGTTGTATACGATTGAAGAAATTCTGAATTCTGATCTTTGAACTGGGGGCCTGCACAAGAGGTCTAAATCATTGTTTTTCATCGAATTAAAACTAAAGCAAGAGTTTTGTATTGCTGGGCGTGGATGGTGAGGGCGGAATCTTCTTACACTTCAACGCCATTGGGAATCCTTTGTTCATATGTCGTAAGGCACATGTTGATAGTCGCGCGAGCATAGAACTTGTGGTTGCTGGAGAACGCGAGTAGACTAGAGTCGCGTGACTACTTTGCTGGGCGTGTAGACTGACTGGGCCATGGTAACAAGGCCGCTGCTGCCAGCACAAGCAGTGATCATTCTGCTGGAAGTAGCTGTGTGGGTGTAGTAGGAGATCGCGTGTCGTGAGCAATGCTTAGACATTGCGGGTGATGTCAATACGGATTTGCGGCCAGTTTGTAAGCCGACAATAGTCTCTATGGAACCTGCGGCCAGTTTGTAAGCCGACAATAGTCTCTATGGAACCCGCGGCCAGCTAGCAGGGTAGAGTGGGAAGGTGGCGTTATCTTGTTATTCCGAAAACATCCCATTCTGATTTCCTAGGGAGAAAAAATGGTATTTACAACTGCTCTTAGTTAGTCTTTGGTTTTATGAATCCGCAGTCAGCAAGGATGGTGCATTTCCCAAGGTAGACTGTCAAATACACAATACTCTTTAATTTTGTTACGATTTGGGAATGGGAATGTAAAGCAAGAAAAAAATTACATATTTGTGCTGGTTTAATAAATTTATGAATGGGAAATTGTTGCTTATCATTATAGCTTATTTATGTGAAAATTATTGAAACTTGATATCGGATTTCAAGAAGAGTATTTTGGTTAATTGTTGGTGATTTGAGAATATTACATTGAGAATTATATCATAGCCAAGTGGCGCTCATTACAGCATGTCCGACAACTATTTGACAAAATGCCAAACACATGATTTGTACGGAAATTGGTAAAAATTAGATGGTTTAATGATGAGGCCAAATCTGGCTCATTACAATGGTATCAGAGCTATTTTCTTGCCATCCTGTGGGGTAGGAAAATATTTATGAATGCAGATCTGCTATTATATTTAAGAGTGACCAGCACTCTCACATATTTTGAGCTATGGATAGATACAGGCGGCTTAGCTCCGGTAGCCGGCACAGCAGTGCGGAGAATAAAAATAAAATAAATACATTAATGGAGAGTATGGAGAGACTTAGGCTTCATCAGCAAAGGATGGCGGAAAGACTGTCAGATCCAGAGACAGTAGATAGGGCAGTAAGATATATGGTTTCTGCCATCAGTAGACCAGCATCGAGATCGCAGGGTAGGAGGCTTGAGTTTTCCCCGACAGGTGCCCGAGATGTAGATTCACCAGTATATAATACAACACCTACTCAGGGATCTGATGATAGACACTCCACACATAGATAGGTGGACGTGTCAGCACCTGTGGTAGACTACAGTGCTCAGCTTCAGCAGGTTGAGGCTTTCCGAGTAGTTGCTGCAGTTGGTGCAGATACAGTTGATACAGTAGTTGCCTCTGATGGTCCAGGTTCTCTCGAGGAGGGACTTGTTATCGGAGATTTATATGTCAGCTATCGTAGTGTAGCTTCGGAGCGAGAGGCAGCACCCCTCTCAGGTGGGAGAGGCGAGAGCATGGAGCTACCTTGTTGTGGTGTTGATGATCCGATAATACAGCAGGAGACGATGACTGCAGTAGATGTCAGTACCACACTCGATTGTATTATCGAGTCAGACAGTGACTCCAGTTCTGATTGCCAGGAGAATAGTTCTATGGTCAATGTTGAGGGAGTTGCGGGTAGTGGGAGTAATGTAGTGTTGGAGGATATGACAGTGGACTCTGGATCGCCAGAGGAGGAGGATATCACTTTTGAGGACTGCCTTGAGGAGATGGAGTCAGATTTGGATAGCGGCAGTCTCGAGATAGGGTTAGTACAGGAGATGCCAGTATTCTCCTACAGTGATGATGTGAGCATGGAGTCTACGTGTGATGATACTAGTGTTGAGTTCGAGACAATAGACACGGACCCATGCCGGCATGACCCAGATTCATTGGTTAGTATGGAGTCAGATGAGGTTCAATCCGAGAAACCCGAAGAGGTAGAGCCTTTGCTAGCATCTTGGGTTGCTTCTGATACTTCTTATGTGACTCCTGAGGATGACTCCACTAGTAGTGAGTCATGTCTATATCAAACCGTGGGAGAGGACTCTGAGTTGTTGGAGAGTGTGGATCGGTCCCAGGAGCTGGAATACTCAGAGGTTACAGGGGACGGGACAACTGATAGAGTTGAGGAGGTAGACTCTATAGAAGCTTCCTCATGTACAGAGGAATTTCACAGAGATGTGTCAGATGGTAGCACTCCGTTTGAGGATAGGAGTTCAGTCGTCAGTACACAGAGCTCAGTTGGCAGCACACTGGGGAATAGTGTTTCGGAGAAGAGTACATGGGGTACCACTTCTGTTTGCAGTATGGACAGTATGCCAAAGGTGTTGCATGGGAGGCCGGCTATTCAGAGTCATCATGTGACTAGTCAGTTGAGAGTCAATGAGCGTGATATTGTTACTGCATTTGAGCATTTTGATGCTGCACGGCAGCTGCTAGCTGATCACGGATGGGGTTCTCCTATGGATGAGGAGCATGGTAGTTGTTACTTGTCCCTTACAGAGATTCATTCCTTACGGGAGGCTGTCAGGATTTTGAGACAAGATTATTTTCAGTTGGTAGCTGACCGAGATCACCTAGTAGAGTGGGGAGGTATAGCATATGAGGCACTCTTGGATAGAGAGGATGAGGTGAGTGAGCTTACTCAGGAGCTCACAACGACTTCTGAGGTTTTAGAAAGCACTCAGTTGGCTTTACAGGAGTCACAATCCCAATTGGAGGAAGTGACCATAGAGTTGGACCATGTTCGGTCCACACCAACCCCAAACCCAGTTCAGTTGCACATTGAGGTGGTTGGTGGTGAGTTAGCTTCTACGGTTGGAGATGTGGGATGTGATGATGTGGCTGACCCATCCGTCCGAGATATGGGTGCAATAGGTATAGAGGAGGTGAGGGCATCAGTGGGGACGAGCTGTCATGGTGATTTGCTTCTTGTTGCTGGAAGCGAATCTATTACCACATTACATACAACTGGTGACAGTAGACAGATGGCAGTGTCACATTTGCAGGAGGATCAGTTGTGGGTTGCAGGGAAGCAGGTTGACGCTTCCACATATAATTTTTACTGCACAGAGTCATTCTTGGATCACCTTCTTGAGAGTTTAGAATTTCATGAGGGATCT
>MU224599.1:724489-807509 GCA_018584345.1 Thuja plicata
TCATTAATGGGAGACATACTGGAGGCATAGTCAAATAGAACCAGTTGGCAGCACTCAGGCAGCGTGATTATCAGCTACAAGTTAAGCTGAAGTTTTTGAGCAGTGTAAGTCTGAACATTCACTTGCAAAGCCTAGTAGTTTTCTAGCTATGGGGAGGACGCAGAGTTGGGAAAAAGTCTTGAAGGATCTTGCTAGGGTACAATAATAGTTAGCCCAGACTTCACAACCTGATAGAAGGACAGAAATTCTCGGCATGCATGATGAGTATAACACACTTCCTCCTTGGGTTCAGAAAGATTTAACCTTCTCTAGTTTCATGGACTTTCATCCAACGCTACAACACAAGACCTTGGTGGAAAAGAAGCAGTATCTTGCTTTGGCTCGAGATCTACTTGCACAAGACAGGTGCAGAAATCTATATGCAGAAATCTATATGAAGAGTTTCTAGCAATCAGTAATCAACCCATAAGTGAACAAGAAACTAAGTTAGTTATTGAAGAAAAGATTTATGAGGTTGCCGTTGAAGTCGGGGATTGCAAAACACATATTGAATCAATGCATGAAGGAGAGGCTAATGAAGAGGTGGCAAATATGCAGGTTACAGAATATGAGGAATCATGTGATTGCTTTAGCAGCGCATCACGTAAGCATAATGATGAATTGGATGAACAATCTGAGAGTGCATTTCAAAATGATAGCGATAAGAAGCTTGCCTTGATGAATCAGCTAAAAGTGAATAACGATGCTATTACTGCAGTTCTTGTTCACCATGATAACACTCACCAGATCATTGAAGATCTTTACAGGAAAGCTCAGAAGGAAGAAGGACAGGGTGGTATAATGATTGGATCCTATGTTGCAGATTTACAGGAGGTCAAAAAAGCATTTGAGGTTTCAAAATCAGAATATCTATGCTTACTATCGGATCGCGACTACCTGTTACAGATTGCTGAAAATTATGCTGAGCAGTTGAGGGAAAAAGGTCACGAGGTTAATAAGCTCAACAGAGAGATTAATGTTGCTCAGGAAACATTAGAGCACACGCGTCTTGCTCCTCAGGAAGCAAGAAATCAGATTGTTACCTCTAGTCAGTACAGGGAACAAGACAACAGGGAGAGGTCTGAATTCTTTCAGGAGGTGATTCAGGAACTCGATAGCATACAGCAAACCTATGACTTGGATAGCTATTCAGGAGATGATTCAGGAACTCAATAGCATACAGCAGACCTATGACTTGGATAGCTGTCCCAAAAGAGCTTTGGATCATCCAGAGTTTCCTTATGAGTTGGATAACTTTCAAGCGATCAACAATTTCTTGTTTGAGAAGGACGCTGACTTGATATTTGATAATCCTTTCTTCAAGCTAGATGAGGAAGGTATTTCATACCCCCATAACGAGGATGAGGTCAATTACAAAATTTGGGACCCGGGGTCAGCTGTTAGAGGTGAATCTTGGTCACCAGGTTGGAGTAGCGGGATGAGCTCAGTTGCTGTGCAGTGTGGTTTTTACACCAGCAGTCCAGGATGGGTAGTTATGTCTTGTGGCATGATGGGTGATGTGCCTTTCCGTGCACTACCTCTCGTTGATGGTGAGATGTCTCGTTTTGGCGAGTATCCCTTGGATCATTCCTCTTTCCACACAATCGCGGCTCCTCTACACTCTCATATTGATTCATCCAGTACTTGTGGTATTGAGAGACAGTTATGGAATCCTTGATTCAGAAATTCCAATAGAGCTAGCTAGTGCATCGCATGTTGTCCACATTGTATGGGATGCATTATGTTTTCCATTCAGCCCACCTACAGGGAACTTCATCTCCCGATTATTGCAGAGATGTGGGGTATGTGTTTGGGTTGGTACGCTTCCCCGCTTGCAGATGGAAGCCTTATCCGACAGTCTGCATATCTTGCCTCTTCAGTACCGTTTCTAGTTCGGGCGACAGATCAGAGGGGCAGTATTATGGCAGTTGGACATTCCTGGTGATTCACTCGGTAGGGGAATAGGGCATCAGGATATTTCAACTAGCTGGGGAGATGGACGGCCCTTTTGCTTATGGGATCCAGGAGAGACATACTTGCAGTTGGTATTTATTTAGGGAGTTGATTGTTGTGAGGTTTGGTTCTCCCCTGCTTCTGACCGTAGAAGGGTTGGTGATCTCAGTTGGAGTGAGGTCCTCAGTTGGATTGAGGACTTTCTCACAGGTGATGGCGACACAGGGCAGTTTGGTACGACTGATCCTGCAGTGATTTGGGGTCCTGACATTAGACTGGTTGATGTTTTGTTGTTGTGTGAATGGCTTCACAGGTCAGGGCATAACATCTATTTCAGTTTCACACGACAGATGGGTGGAGCAGCTTCCCTGAGGTTGGTTTGGGATCCAGGTATTATGCTCGCAGCATGCAGATACTGATTGCTTGAGGGCAAGCAATCTCCAGGAAGGGATGATTTGTAATGTCCCCTTTTGGGCACATTATCTCGTGCCTTATAGTTAGCCTTTTCATCATGGTTCGGTGGCCTAACCGAGGTTTGGCAGAGGATCAAAGGGGTGTTTGGCCTGGGTGTTTTCAGTTTCAGGCCAATCGAATCAGTTTCCATAGGGTTTCCAGGGTGCTTACTATTTATAGTAAGTAAGAAGAACTCAATGTTCCTGGCATTTCAGTAGTGGGCTCGGAGCGTCTCGCCGAGAGCTTTCCAGCAAGCTATCACACGTCTCCATCCGAGTTCGTTTGGTCCTCTGTTTTAATGCCAAAAGATTCCTCACTTTATTTTATTATGTCACTTTATAACCAATGGTTATATTTATTTACAAAGTGACTTTAAGTGAGAATATGAAAAGACAGAGAAGGGAAACTGAAGAGTCGCAGCCATTGCTTTAAAAGAAGGATTGAAGGCTCATTTGATATATGCTTAGTTTTTGGATATTATCTTTATCTCTTGGAGATATCAGGAAGTTTTCAGCTTTCGAATTCAGCCTTCAGGACGGAAACCCTTTTGGCTCAGAGGTGGATTGGACGTAGCCCCAGTTCGTCTACGGTGCGGATTCATAGCAGAGTTCACCATTGTATTCACAGGTTCTTTTCTGTTGATTGTCATTCTGTTGAATGTTGTAGTTCAGATTTTGGATTGCGGAAATCCCATTATTATTGTATTGTTATTGTATTACGCAATAATATTTGTTGAGGGTTTTATTGGAATATTTGTTGGTTTATTGTTGTCGAATCAATGTTTTATTGCATGTGTTTAAATGTTCAAATCTGTATGAGATTTATTTGAGAAAATCTGAGAGATGGACGGTTAGGGTCATTACATTTTATGACTGAAAAAAATGAGCAAATATAAGTAGGCATACAGGTTACAGGGTCTCCAGAAATGAGCAAGAACCAAATGAGAAGAGGACAAATTTGTTCTACATGCCAAGGGGCTTGGTCTCTTGAACATGTTTGTGATATTATGCAAGGAAAAGATATGGTTAAAGATGGTGACAACCAGTTGGATACCCTTAACAATTCATGTCATGAGGAATTGTTGGATGACATAACAGCAACCTTACCTCTTCATACAGCTCGGTTTGGGGCCTAGGGTGACCATGATAACACCTATGAAGGATATGAAGAATCATGTGATTTCTATAGCAGCACATCACTTATGCATAATGAGGATTTGGATGACCAACTAGAGAATGCATTTCAAAATGACGATAATGAGAAACATGCTTTGAAGAGTCAGTTGAAAGTTAGTGACGATGTCATTGTTGTAGCTCTTGTGCATCATGATAGTACTCACAGGATTATTAAGGATCTTTATAGGAAGGCTCAAATCGAAAGAGGACAAAATGGTGTAGGGAGTGAATCTTATGTTGCTGATTTACAGGGGTTCAAAATAGCGTTTGAGGTTTAGAAATCAGAGTATCCATGTTTACTTTCAGATCGTGACTACCTGCTATAGGTTGCTGAAAATTATGTTGAGCAGTTGAGGAAAAAGGATGATGAGGTTAATAAGCTCAACAAAGAGCTTAATGTTGCTCAGGAAACATTTGAGCACACACAACTTGCCCTTCAGGAAGCAAGAAATCAGATTGTTGCCACTAGTTTGTTCAGGGAACAGGACGACAAGGAAAGGTTTGAGTTCTTTCAGGAAGTGATTCAGGAACTTGATAGCATACAGCAGACTTATGACTTTGATAGCTGTCCCAAAAGGTCAGATAGCAAATCTTTGGACCATCCAGAACTTCTTTATGAGTTGAATAACTTCCAGTCGGTTGACAATTTCTTGTTTGTGGTGGATGTTGAATTGACATTTGATAATACCCTCTTTGAGCTAGACGAGGAAGATAATTCCAATCCCCATCACGAGGATGGGATTGATTGCAGGATTTGGGACCCAGGTCCAGTTACTAAAGATGAGTCTTGGTCACCAGACAGGAATGACAGGGTGAATTCAGTTGTTGAGCAGTTTGGTTTCTACATCAGTGGTTCAGGATGGGCAATTGTGTCTTACTGCATGATGGGTGATATACTTTTCCTGGCATTACTTCTTACTAATGGAGAGGTGTCTAGTTTTGATTTCACCTTGGGACTTTTCAATTCACTCATATTTGGTGATCGTGCCAGCCTGATTGTTTGGGATCCTAGTATTTGTATCACTTATGCATTGTTGTTTTGGGTGAGTATTGAGTGGCTTCACCTCACTGGTCACAATTTTGTCAGGATAGCACAGCAGTCGAGTGGGGCAGCTTCCTTGAGGTTGGTATGGGATCCAGGCATTGTGGTCATAGCATGCAGGTACCGATTGCTTGAGGGCAAGCAATCTCCGAGAAGGCAGGATTTGTAATGTCCCCTTTTTTGGGCACAATATTTCTATTGCATCGTTAGCTATTTTATATTGGCCCGATAGGCTAACCAGAGCTTGACTGGGGTCAGTATGATATTTGGCCTAGGGAATTCCAATTTCAGGCCAATCAAAGTAGTTTTCCGCAGGGTTTCCAAATACTTACTATTTATAGTAAGTCGACAGAGTTCAGTTTTCGTGGCATTTCAGTATTGGACTTGTAGCGTATCGCCGATGGCTTTCCAGCAAGCTATCACACGTCACCTTTCGAGTTCGTTTGGTCCTTCATTTTAATGCCATTTATACTTTATTATTATGCCACTTTATTATTAAATGGATGTATTAATTTAAAGTGACATAAAGTGGGAATATGAAAAGACAGAGGAGGGAAACTGAAGAGTCGCAGTTGTTGCTTTAAAAGAAAGAATGGAGACTCATTTGAGATATGCTTAGTTTATGAACTTCATTTTCTCTTGGAGAATTCAGAGAGCTTCCAGCTTTCGATTTTGAAACCTTAGGATAGAACCCTTCAGGCTTTCTCGGTGGAGTTGACGGAAACCCAGTTCATCTCTGAGGTGGATTCGCAACGGAGTTCACCATTGCACTTCCAAGTTCTTGTCATTTGATATTACTGTTGAATTTTGTAGTTCAGATTTTGGATTGTTGAAATCCCATTGTTATTGTATTGTTGTTGTATAATGCAATAATATTTGTTGTATTGGAACATATTGCTGGTTATTTGTTGTGAATCAATGGTTTCTGTGCATGAATGTATTTATTTAAATGTTTTGAGATATATTTGAGGAATTTGGGAAAAATATTCGGTTTGGGACATTTCACCTGTCTCTCACTACTTAAGGGAGTGAACACAAAATAGATAAGAAACTAAGGGACTTCCTTTGGAAAGGAACAGAGGAAAAGAAAAAACAAGCTTTGATTAAGTGGAAAAATATTTGCAAACCCAAAGAACAGGGGGGTTTAGGTATTAAAAATCTCAGCTGGCAGAATGAAGCGTTTGGAGCAAAATTAATATGGAGGATGTACAAGGAAAAGGATAGCAAATGGGCAAAAATATTATACCAAAAATACCTCAATAGCTCTGACCCCCTATCATTATTTCGAACTATAAACCCTCCTAAAGGTTCTCAAACATGGAGCTTCATGATGCACTGTAGACCGATAATAAGCAAAAATCTCACTTGGGATATAGGTCATGGGCAGGAAGCCTTATTCTGGGAAGATTCATGGGACGGGCTCCCTCCCCCCAACTCCTCCCTACTTCCATCTATCAAAGAAACTCTAGTCAATCTATCAAGTGACAAGGTCAAGGACTACATACATAAAATAGATGACAACCAAATGGGGGTCTGGAAATGGAAAACCCTGGAAGGCACAGGTCTATCTGAACTGGAGAAAACATTATATGAACAATTCATCAGCCATAGACAAACCAATCACAAAGAAAGACATGACAAGCTGATATGACAATGGAACATATAGCGTCAAGAGAGGGTATGAACTTATAATTAATTCACAAAGATGGGAAGGGACCGAAATTCCCTTAGCTCTTTGTTGGGATCCAGCTTGCCTACCCAAAGCGGGCATCTTTCTATGGACAGCACTCCAAACAGAATTTTAACTGCAAATAGATTCTCAAAAATGGGATTTGAGGGTCCCTCGAGTTGCCCCCTGTGTAAAGGGGACTCTGAAATAGCTGACCATCTTCTATATAACTGTAATTTTGCTAAAGAATGTTGGCACTGAATATGTCACAAGCTAAATTGGTCATCAGCATTTCACAATAATCTCTGGGATCATATTAGTTGGCCAAAGGAGGGACAGTCCAAGATCTACAATAACTTTTGGAAAATATCACCTTCCATCCTCTTATGGGAAATCTGGAAAGAAAGAATCAGAAGGATATTCAAAGAAGAAGAAATGTCTTTGCAGTCCTTTCTAAGCAAAGTAGAAGCTAGCATAACGGAAGTACTCAACAACTACCTAAGAAACACCACCAAAGAGGAAGGAACCTTTTCTGAATGGGATGCATTAATGAAAAAGAACTGGAATAAACTTATCAATCCCCCTATGATTTATCCCAAAGACAACAAAAACGCTAGAAAAAATTGTCGATGGGAACCTCCCCCCGAAGGATGGACTAAATTAAATTTTGACGGAGCCTCTAGAGGCAACCCAAGCATTGTTGGATTAGGATGTATTATATCCTCACCAGCCTCTTGGATCGTCAAAAGGACCAAACCATTAGGAATGACGTCAAATAACTTGGCAGAATTAGAAGCTCTAATAGAAGGCCTCCAAATATGCTTGGAATTGGGGATCAAGAAAATTATCATAGAAGGAGATTCCCAAATAATCCTAAATGCATTAAGAAAGAGAGGCACGCCAAATTGGAGACTACACTCTAAATTGGAAAATGCACTAATGCTAAAAGACAAATTTGAAGAGATTAAGTTTCAACATATCTATCGGGAAGGAAACAAGGAAGTTGATTTGCTAGCAAATTTAGGAGCTGATGGACAAGATTTTCCTCTTATAAAAACACAGATAATCCTTAATATATCTATCAATCATATTCAACAATTGTAGTTATAACCACAGCTAAACCAATTCATATTAGGAACTAGGATGAGCCAATCCACATTAAACTTTAATATACTGGCAGGTCAACAATAACATAATCACCTAAAATCGAAAATCTAAGCATATACTAGCCCCTGTCTCCTAAACTTACGTTTTGAAATAAAACAATACTATCCCAAATAGGACATAATAGTTCATGATAATCATTACAAGTCTTTGATAAGAAATTTGCTTTCGAAGACAGAAAGCTGATCTAAATTGTTAAGGGTTGTGGGCATCTTGCAATGAAAAACTTAACTAATCTTATATGACAACCCAGTGATATCCAGTATAGCTCAAGAAGCCCGTAATAGGACATCCCTTGTTTTCAAAAACTGAGCTATGTCAGCAGTCATAAACTAAACATTCACCTTCTTCCTTAAGACATGGCTCCAATATTTCGGTTTTACCCTTCTTTGGTTTCCTATTAATTATCCAGGTAATGAATCAATGGACACTTATTGAGCTCATTTTTTAATCAGATTTAGCTAACGAAGGCTTTCTTATCAGGAATGCCTGTAGAGATTCTAAAAAAACATAGAAAAATAATTTAAAAACCCATATGACTAGTGATCAACTGCGAAGTTAAAAGACTAACAGTGATATGAAATCCTCGCATTATATCTTTAATAAACATGCTAAGACAACAACTAAGGAAACTAACACCCCAAACAATTACTATCAACTTCGAAAATGAAGCAAACTATCCTCAACACCCACAAGTTGTATGTGAGAATATAAAACAGGGTCTGAATTTTCTACAATAACTAATTTCGTTGTCATGTTTTATGATTATTATCTTATGAACTTGCCAGTTCAATTGTTAATTGTAACTGGTAACTATCTTTCAAAGAGTTGCAAGTAGATTAATCTAGTAGGAGGATTAAGGATACGGAGATTTCAGTTTGCTCTAGTCTATCCAATTATCATCAATAAAGGATGCACATCAATGATCAATTTTTAGTTTCAATTACTACAAACTAAAACTCATAATTAAAACAGCCACAACATAAGAATCAATGAACCCAGATCAATAAACTCTAACTTAAGGTCAAATTGATCAAAATATTATTAAGCATATTTTCTTAAGAAAAGCAACGAAAGGATTATCAAAATATGACCACTCTATTATAAATCAAATTACTCTTACGAAAGGATAAAGTGCTATGATAAAATAGATTAAAATAAGTTTAGAATAAAAATATGACTATTCTTGTCATATAGATTTAGCTTTCATTAATATATGGAATGATGCTAACCAATGATCTTGGCCAAGATAAGTCGTGATTTTGCAGATTACTTATCATTCAAGAAGAAGGAAACAACAACAGTGCGTCATAAGCCTTCTCTAAGAACTAAGACTTGAGACAGCCAATACCATATCGAAAGTAGATGCAAACAAAGGGGATTATAGAATCATACATAAGATAATATAAAAAGCATTGTAAAACAAGACTGGAATAAACGTGCTACAATGTAAGGGAGAATATGTCCCTCAAAGATACTTGTTAATATACTAAGGCAAATGTATTATTATAGGACATGGAAACTGGGGTATGCCCCTTTTACTTTTGTAATTTGTATAGGACCCTTGGTCCCGAGCAAGACTGGAGGTTTTCTTCTCCATTCTTTCCTACCAGTGTTCGTTTGAACAGAGAATATGTAATTTTGATTTCTTTTAATAATAGTAAAATATATAGGGCCTAGGCCTTTTAACGATCAAAAAAAAAAAAAAAAGCAGAAATGTAAATAGCATTAAAATGACCGAAATATACAGAGCATTAAAATGACCAAATTGTACAAAGCAATGTGATTAGATGAATCAAAATGAGGAAATTGCTCCCTAAAGAGGATATCAATGGCTTTCCTTTATAAGCCTGAAGAGATGAAATTGAATAAATAGTTTACAAAAGTGTGCCCCAAATTTATAGAAGCCTATTATTGAGAAAAATTCAAAACAACATTTTCTCAAATGCCATTACAAAAAGTGGTAAATCATCTAGGCTTTCATAGTAGAGATCAATGTTCGAATTCCTACAAGTTATGTTGAATGCTACATGTACAACCCCAATGAAGGAGAGACTAATAACAATCTATGTAAATTAGATGGAAGAGATATTGGGCAAATGCAGTCTAGATGACTTACCTGTTGATGCAAATTTTGTGACCACTTCAACATCGAATACTTAGTATTCTAAATGAAACACCAAATCTCCAACTCTTTCTTGAACAAGGAAGCTCATATGCTAAACAATGTATATAGATTGTGTGATCAAATGAGGCAACCCAAAAGTTCCTTCTAGTTGTGGACTTTCACTCAGTTGTAAAGGGACTTGCGCTATTTGTTCGATGGATATCAACTTTACTAGTGCGGATGATTTAGTGATTGGAGCTCTTCAACTACTTCTAACAAAACAAATTACAAATAGGCAAAGGAATAGGAATCTAATCTAGTCTAACAATGTAAGAGACTATTGATGGTGAGATAAAACCTTTAACCAGTCTTTGCTTCGCCGAATCAACTACGCAAAGGAGGGTGCTTGCTTCTAAGGATGTGAGAATGATGTTCAAATTGCCAATACTCATTCAAATACCCAATGAAGGTACAATTCAAATGAACGTTTCCAATTGAAGTCAAATGCTTGCAATTAGGCCCAGACTAACCTTACACTAATACTTACAATCAGCAAGTACCAAAAGTTATGGACACTAGTTTTACAATTAATTCACCATTCTAAGTAAAGAAATGTAGAAACCATGCAATACTCCAAAATAACACAAGTAATCCACCATGAAAACCAACAATGCATCTGCAATTACTTTGGTAGCAATATAGCAATAATTTCAACAAGTCTCTCTTTACAAATCATAAGGCCTTGCCTTTAATAGTTGTTCAACTACATTGAAGGGCCAGGATTGATTCAAGATCAAGGGCCAAGACTGTGCCAACACAGCCCTAATCTAACTACCAGCTACAAACATTAAATACTAGATTGATTACAATGAACCACCACATTGTGGGCCAATGAGAAAATTGCAATGCTTTGATTAACCAATCAAAAAATAGGTTAGGTAAATACATTGAGTGGACTCCACGTGTACACTTGGCATGATTTGATTAGTTGACCTTGAACACGTGGAACTGGGAATTTCTTATTGGTTGAAGAAAAGTGGGTGCCACCTCCGCATGTTGATCTTGTTCTCTTCATTAGTTCAACTTCTCTATCTTCATAAAGAAGTCTTTGCATCTCTGACAATATCTCTTGATACTCAACATTTTCAAATCCTTAAACAATTGTGATGGCTCATATTCCCAAATTGCTTCATCTTCACGAATTTTCTCCATCTTCTAGAAATCCTCTCATTAAAATGTCTCATATTTACTTGCACTTGAAACCTTAATTTCTCGGCTTTGATCTCGTTGAAGTGATATAGGTGCTTTATGTAGCTGAATCTTGAATTTGCATCTTCACTTTGATCCTTGACCTGGAACCATCCTCTTGCTTGAAGTCTCAAGCTTGATCTTGCCATAGTTCCTCATTCTCCAAGCATCTCCTTCCACGGTCACCTTGCACAACAAAAGAGGTAATTGCATTAAGTTTGTAAAATGATGAACATGGACAAGATTAAAGTATTGTCAAGATAAAACGACCTTTGCAAATCATGATTTCACCATAATGCTTAGATGAAAGAAACTTTACTTATAAACCATCTTAACAGCAACCAAGCATAATTTTCAATTTTAAACTTGATTTCCTTTCAATTTTTTATTAAATTTTGGTTGACTTACCTCCCATATATAGCTTATTAAAGCCAACCTGACCAAGAATTTTTTAACAAATGGCAGGCCAAATTGATCTTTGAACTTCAGATTACAAGTGGAAGTGGGCGGAATTTTGGTGTGTTGGACACAACTGTCCAAGACAAGTGCAGATTTCGCACTGTCCTTGGGTAGTGCAGATTCCGCACTATATTTGGACAAGCTCCAAACTTCTTTTTCTCAAACATTTTCGCACTACCCCCTTCCATATTTTACTTTGTTTCAATCTGCCCTTTCATTTTTAGATTTGATCCTTTCCTTGATAGCAATGAGGTGGCTTTGATGTTGACCCCAATCTGAAATCTGAGATTTGATTATGAATTTCTCACCTTAAAGTCGGATTTCGATGAAAAATGTCTTCTTTACAAGCCTGAATCAGATCTACTTGTCTTAAAATGCCCTTATTCATGCTTGAAGTCACCTTGAAACTGAAGTGGAGGACCTCACTTGGGGGAGGAGAAGTGGGAGTGTGTGGATGTTTGTGTCCAGGATTCTGCACTTGTCTTGGACGGCCCTGTCCAAGCCAAGTGTGGAATCTCCACTTGTCTTGAGGAGCCTTGTCCGAGGCAAGGGTGGATTCCACCCTTGTCTTGGACAGCTTCCAAGCTAGCCAAGTGTTGGATTTTTTCTTCAAAAACTTGAAAATTTCCATTCCAATTCACCTAAATGACCCCGAATCGTGACTTAATGTGGTTTCACTCATCCTTATCTCAGGTTTGATGGCTAAATTCTTTCAATTTTCAAGTTTTCATGTCAAGATTTCACTTCATCATATTTCGCATCCTCATGTTGAATCCACACTTGGTGACTATCTTCAATCTTTCTCATTCTGATTTCACATCCGCTAAGGCTTTCTCCCCTCACACTCCTCTTGATTTCAACTTCTCATCCTTCCATCCAGGCTTAGCTCTCATCCTCCTCGACTGACTTGACCTTTGAGTGGGCTAAAGTCGCTCAAACTCATCTCTAAGACCGAGAGGCTAAGAAATTGCTACTAAACTAAAGAAAACAAAGGCATCTGCTCCACTGTTAAAGCGAATAGAGGGGGTCCCCATTTGCAATGGGGGATGGTGTGAAAAGGTCACAACACCACCCAAGGAGAAATTGCCACTCAAAACATGTTGGCTAGGTTTGTAATTGATGTCAAAAATCAAAAGAGATGCTCTTATGACTATAAAGTTACGAAATAACAGATAACATATCTCGTGTTTTGATCAAATTAGATCAGACAAATGTATACCTGCTGTTGTATCAGAGGAGCATTTGGATATATATGTATTCTGGATTTTGAATATATATTCAATGCAATTGAATATTACTCTGTGCGGACACAATGAAAAGAATCAGTTACTTCATTACAATCTGATCAAGGTAACAGAAAACTTACGATACCACAGATATCTTTATCTATTCAGCATTGAAGGGTTTGTGCAAACCAGATTGATGACGATTACCAGTAATTTCAGATAGTTGAGAAAAGAAAGCAAAGTCTGTATTCTTAGATCATATACAATGTGGCCTCAAATTTCTTTACTGATGAAAACACCTCCTTCAATCTAAACTTGCAAGACAAGGCATCATCTTGATGAAGGTTCCATGAAGAGTGTTTGCTATGGTGTAAGGATGCCGTTCCTATCATTCGATGGTTGTTACATCCCTTCCATGAAGATTTTTCAAATAACTGTTATAACTGTCTCATGGGAAGTGTGAAGTCTTTTATTAATGAAGTCTTTGATTATGGACTTATGATGTTTTTAAAGAAATTAATACTCAAGGATGAATAATGTTGCATACTGACAACTTGGATAAATGGTGGAAAACCTAGATGATTATGCTAGAATGAAATGTTTAATATATATATTGGAATGAGATGTAAGTTATGGCTAACTTCTTCCTATGTCAGGGGATGCAGGAGAAGATTGCCTCAAGGAGGGGGAGTATCATCAGCAAAAGAGAGAGTGCAGGTGCGTGGTGGAATGTCGGAATTGGCGTTCAAGCAAGAACCCATAGCTACGTATCTTGGTCCTGTGGTCACCTGGTGTTAGGGTAAGGTTTGATTGTTGGTCACCCACTATTAGGATGGGGATAGAAGTCCTTTTAGTCAGTTGTTTAATTAAATGAATTAAATGTATTTAATAAGAATTTCATACTTATTTTATCAATAAAGGAATTTATCATGAGCATCTCTTTATCAATTTAAGTGGAACAACCTCATGATGATTCACCTATATATATATATATATATATATATATATATATATTATAACCTTGATTTCAATTTCATATTATTGGGCTATGGATCAAAATGTTCTAGCAACCTTATAAGCAATTGATTTTAAGCGTGAATATCTTATTTCGCGGTCAACTTCAAATCATTGTTAGCTTTATATATTAATATATTTTTATATTGAAAGAGTACAAATTGCATTCATATCTAAATTGATAAGATAAATATGAATTCAGGAATTTGAATTCTTTTGAATTTAACCAACTCAAAGCATTTTATCTTCCAAGTTGAGAGCCCTTCATCTTGGGTATCGTGGCTTTCATCCTCTCATATCGGTGGAGTAACTTTGAACTATGAAGAGATCGAGTTCTTGGAGCTATTGGGCTTAGGAAAAGTTTTTTCCTGCATTACAATCTTAATTGTGGGAATTATCACATTAAATATTTTCTTCCTTCCAAGAGACGAGGGGTTCTTTTACGAGAGGAACTCCCGAGAATGCATGGGTCGTGTTCTTCCTAATGTCAGTGAGCCAAGAGGTGGTTACGGGGGAAAATTCAATCATGAAACTCATCGTGCAAAGGTGAAGGGGGAACATATTCAGTGGAAGGAAGTCTTCTTCCTTTCTTGTGGTACGGAAACCTTAGTTGACATATTACTCTACTATCAATCAAATATGGGAGGACCAACTCAGTCTTGGCTCGTCTAGTTAGCAGAAGCCTTCCTCAATCAGATAAAATCATCGGCTTCCTCAGTCCCACGGATCTTTGAATACAGGCTTTTACATTAATCAATTTCCAACTTGGAACAGTATTATTTTATTACTGCTTATTCCTTTGAAGTTGTCAACCATCAATCTTGCACGACACCATCTTGGTATGGCATTCAATCTTCATTCTTGAGAACACCCTTTTCTTGCATCTGAAGGACAGGAACCCTAGTGTTATGCTTTACATCTGAAGTTTATCATTTTCGATAATTGATATAACGAGCCATTAGGAGACTCTAATTGGAATCAACAAAGATAAAATCTTTTGAGCTGCTGGTAATCAGCTTAATCTTTTGGACATCACCATTGTCCTAGACTCGAAAGTTTCAGCTTGGGAATTGAGTCTTCCTCAATCACAAAGTGAATCAGGCAAGTACATCTTCACCATTATTCGAATTGATGATGAGATTTCAGTATCCTGAATATTGTTGAACTTGATCTCATAGCATTTGAGTTCATCATTCGATCCTTTTGACTGATATATGATATCATTATCGTGCATGTTGTTGAACTTAATATCATAGCATTCATATTCATCCTTTGATCGTATTGATTTATCTATTCGCAGTGCATCCAACTTATCATGATCATTTATCCTAAGAAATATATTTTTGTGCATTCAAGTTCAATATTACTGCTCATATCGAATGAACCATGTTCTCATCATTATTGATCATATAGGACGATCATCAATGACATGCATTTGAACTGCCATTATCATTATGTCGAAAGAATATAATCTCAGTGCAATAAGTTAACATTTCTGTTCATACTTTTGGTAAAATTGAATGTTCATATATTAGTATAGTTAAATTACTCATTTCGATCTTTTGAATGGAAGCCTCCATTATGCATTAGTATTGTAATGAATCATAAAGTTGTGTCTCAAAGAAATATCCACGGGGGGATAAACCATTTACTTTTATCTTTACTAATGCATACATTGAAAAATCTATGACATTCTGATTTGTGATTGTTGTATGGCATCGATGGCAATTATCGGCATTCATATTGATTGATTAAGATTACTAATTTAATCAAATCTTAAATGGGATATAATCCGGATGATAAACTCATATACTGAGTTATAAAAGGAACTTAACCTTACTGTGAGAAACAATTCATGTGAATCTGTTGTTATTTATTGAATCAAGAATAGTTAAGAATTGAAATCCTCCATGAATCTACAATTTAAGGGTAGATACAAATAACTAAGAGTATTAAATCAAATTGTAATAATCTGATCAAACCAGAAGGATTTAATTGTTTAAAGCCTATAATCATTTGCAAACCTTGGTGCATCCTGATAGGGATTGAAGTAATGAAACCTTGGGAAGGGTGAACAGCTTGATTTTTAGCTGGTGATAGGAAGCTCTCTAAGGAATGGTTGTCCACCAGCAAGGTCTATGAAGTTTACTGAACCATACCCTTAACCTAAGTAACTGGGAATGGGCTGAGTAGGGACATCCTAGTGGATTAGGAATGTAAACATATTTCCCTTGGCCAGTGAGACATTGTACTTGTCATCTTGGACAGCAAGTCCTTTCAAGGTCGGGGAAGACCAAAAGAGTCGTTGGGACTCTTATACGAGTTTGGTGGTGACAATGACAGCACGAAGTATAGTGCTTGCAAATGGAAACCTTGGCCAAGGTGGTGCTATGCAATGGTGTAGTAACTGTCAATTACTTGAACCAATAGGGCATGTCTAGTCGGGAAGGTCATTCTCATAGTCAAGGAAGTCTAAAGGGCATGACCAGCTAAGACAATTGTGGGTTCTAAACACCAAGTCTCAAATGGCAATAAAGATTGGATCCAAGTTTTTGCACCTGTTGTGTAGGGCCAAGCCACTTTTGAAAGGAAGATGTGCGGGAGACCGTAAGGTTGAGAGCGAAAGGTCAATGGTTGGAAGGTAAAACCTCTAAAGATGCTCTCTCTTTCCTGGATGTCAATAAGGAGCAATTGCAGAGAAAGAAACAAGAACAAATACTTCCATCTTATCAGATTCTATGATTTCATGCATTGTTAGTTAGTTCAATTATTGAGTTCTTCCTTTCGGCATAAACAATAATTGAATTGTTAGTTAATTCATTTTCATGTGAAGGTAGTTAGATGAATATATTGTAATATCTTTTACTTACAACAAGTTAAACCAACATTACGGTTATCGTGTTCATGTGAAAAGGAAAGTAGTTTCTTTCTATTAAATTGGTTCAAAGAAAAATTCTATTTTCTATAAATTGTTAGCTATTTGTATTATATTCTGGTAGTTAGGATTAGCTCATGTTACAATGGTGATCCTTTAAAGGATGATCTATAACTTTATTGGCACTATGCAATTCTCTATTGAGAGCTTGTATCTCCTTCTTGTACGTGAAAGGTATAACTAATCTATTTATAAACAGTTGTAACCAGTAACTTCTCTTAACCATATCACTGATTGAGAAAGGTGTTATATATATGAAACTTGATGTGAAGGAGTAAGGGTGGGGATTGCAAAGAAAATTTATCACCAGTAGAAGAATCTTGATGAAAAAAAAAGTAGACATTGGTGATATATAAAAGATGTGTTTAGAATATGAAGAGGGTGTGTTGATTGGACAGAAAGAATTTATGTTCTAAATATAATGAATTGATATTGAAGTTCTGTTTCAGTTCTAAAAATGAGAGTTCTTTCATTGAGACTTGAAGAATACATTGAGAGGAAAGAAATTGTGTATGACTGAGACTGGGATTTGAAGGTATGCACCTGTTACAAAGAAGTTCTTGTACGATGGAAGTTTTGTATTGGTAACAAATTTGTTGAAATTCAGATAAGGTTTTCATTGATTAATCTTATTTAGTTTGCAAAGATTTTGCAGATCTTTTTGCTAAAAAGAATAACATTACACTGGATATCTGAAGTTTGTCTATGTCCAGATTGTAGTTGTTTGTTTACACATTCTAAATATTGTAAAGTGAAACTTCTGATAAAGTTGTAATTTGTGATTTGGTGCTGGGTTCGTGCTCTGGCTATTGAGTAGGTACTCAGGTGCTCTTAAGATAGAGGTTTGGTGACTCCTTAGGGTTGGTGCCTTTAAGCATTGTAATTGAAGTTAGTTGTGAGGCTAGATTAAGACAATAGATCCTAGCAGTGTTTCACACCATGGTTTTTCTCATCCTAAGTTTCCATGTAAAATCTTGTGTGTTTCTTGTGTGGTTGCATCTAGCTTGCTTTCAGTATTCAATTGGTTTTAGATTTCAGTTTAAACTTTAACAAGTTTAAATTTGATTAAGGTTCAAGAATTTGTATCTAATACTGATTCACAACCCCCCACCCCCTCTCAGTGGTACAATTGTGTTATTCAAAAATGTAGATATGTATTATAGATGTCTCACCTCTAGGTCCCAAAGTGACCCCAACAGTATCCACCAATTTGTTAACGCCCGCCTGCAAAGCGCTTCTAGATTTCTCATCAAATGCAATTTCCTTTATCTCTCTCGCGCTCGCATTTAATGCCACTGCTGCCCACTTTCTTCCTCCATTCAATTTCAATCGCACGAACTTCCTCTGCTTCTGCTTCTCTACTTGTTTCTTAAGAGATGAACAAGAAGACTTGCGTTGTCGCGAAAATGTTAAAACTCCGAGATAACATTATATGTTTGAGACAGAAGAAAAAGTATACAATGCGAAACACAAAAAACAGCATATGAAACAACTTACAAATTGAGGAGACTGAAGTCTAGAGGCGAGGGCTCTGTGCGCAACAATGGCATCACTTGCCATGCTCTCAAGATTATCGAAAAGTAGCTTTTATGAAGTGAAAAGTATCAACTTTGTACTAAAAACCCAAAACCCTAGCTTCTGATAAGCCCCGCCAGTTCACGTAAGCTATCAAACATAGAGAATGATAGTGACAGAGTATGCATAGCTAAATGCTAGCGGCCCCGACGTCGCCTAAAATTGAACCTATTGTTTATGTAGATAGATAGGTAGATATAATTTTTAGTCTACCAGGGTTAAACATAGCTTATGGGACAGCAAAGCAATCTAGGCTGATTTCAGTAGCTCGGTTCATTTCTTGAGCAAACTGATGATGATCATTTCTTGAGCAAACTGATGATGAGCCCACCTAACTTCTCAATGCACTCCTCGCTGAATATGTTATGCCAAGAGCTATCTATCCGCAAATTTATCCATGTTGTTCTTGTAGGCTTCACATTCTAAAATAAAGTGATGTTCGGTTTCCACTTTCCCAGAGTTACAAAACATGTAAATTCTCTCTTCCCAAGCCTCCTTTGGCCTCTTCCAACGCCCGGTCTCACAATGAAGTTGATGAGAGTTGGTTCTTAGCTGGGCAATAAGAGTTTTAGCTCTCCAAGAAATGTCGGCGCCTATGTACACTTTTTGGAGTTGATCACATGTGGGGTTGAACTCATTGATATAATATATTTTCTTCCTTCCAATCTCATTTCCCCAATTTCTCTTGTAAAATTTCTCCATAACGAAGGCCTTTATTTCTTTGTTGTTTGTGGAGCACATATTAAATTGTATATTCTATTTCCTCATCCACTTGAGGTTTTGTTGCATCCATCTCTTTATTCGTTTACACAAAATATCATTAAAGACAATGTGGGGCTATCTATCTCCCTCCACTCTTTCGATTCTTTTTAGATAGCTTATTAGGCGAACCATAGCAAATGCCTCGATCGGAGCAGCCCTCATTTCGCTTAGCATGATATCATATGGGACGGTGCTTTTAATTTTAAATTTGCTTGTGATCAAACACTTTTGGATTCCTTCGATTTGCTTCCATTGGGCTATAGAAGTGTTGTTGGCCCATAATTCACAGTCATAAAGAACAACCGGCAACACAAGAAGACCAAACAAGGTTTGAATAGTTTTCCAATCCCAAAACTCCGCTTCACGACATCTGTTTTGAAGAGCGTAAAATGTCTTCCATCCGCCTAGAGCCCTTTTATTTCTACAACTTGCCCAGCTTAGCTGCTTGTTGAAATCAATGTCGAGATATTTATACTCCACAACTTCTTCAAGAACGTTGCCACTAAAATAGAACTCATGTTGATGTTTTTTTTATTATTAGAGAAAACCATAACTTTAGTCATGTTGATATTAACTTGCGTCCCCACCATATCGCAAAAGCACTCGAAAGAAAATAAATGTTCTTGCAACCCGCTGACAGATTTGGCAATCAAAATGAGATCATCAGCATATAGGAGCAGCTTTATTACAAATATGCCTAACTAGATGCCCTCACCATTTTGCATGTTTAACCACTCTTCAAGTTTATCTATATATAAGCCAAACAAGGTATGAGATAGAGGACAACCTTGTTTGACCCCGATAATGAGAGATTAAATAAAAATAAAAAGAGATTAGTGCTTGCACACGTGGACTGAAGGGAGAATTGAATTGAATTAAATTGACGTCCATAAGACCATCAGTTTAAGGGACCACGAAACACGGTCTTAAATTAACTCTGTAGTCTTTTCCATATATGATCTTCTGTTGTGAATCTTGACAATCAAACTAACTATTGTTTAATTTTATCCTCCTCAAATAAACTGTGCATGTTATCAGTCATCTAGATGTCCCTGAGCTCGAATGTCATTATAAATCATGCACTCAAAGAGAAAGTGTCATTCAGTCTCAATCACACCTTTTTCGCAGAACTTGCAAATCCTCTCCTTCCACTCCTCTTCGGGCCTTTTCCATCTACTTGACTTGCATATGAGATGATGTGAGCCAATCCTCAACTGAGCCACCAACACTCTAGTTTAGTGCTTGCACGCGTGGAACAAAGGGAGAATTGAATTGAATTGACGTCCATAAGACCATCAGTTTAAGGGACCACAAAACACAGTCTTAAATTAACTTTATAGTCGTTTCCATATCCGATCTTCTGTTGTGAATCTTGACAATCAAACTAATTGTTGTTTAATTTTATCCTCCTCAAATAAAGTGTGCATGTTGTCAGTCATTTGGATGTCCCTAAGCTCAAATGTCATTATAAATCATGCACTCAAAGAGAAAGTGTCATTCAGTCTCAATCACACCTTTTTCGCAGAACCTGCAAATCCTCTCCTTTCACTCCTCTTCGGGCCTTTTCCATCTACCTGACTCGCATCTGAGATGATGTGAGCCCATCCTCAGCTGAGCCACCAACACTCTAGCTTTACCCTTAATATTGCCCCAAGGTAAGCCTTATCCCCATGTTCATGAGAGGGGTTGAACACTTCTATATAATGTGCATTTTTCTGACCCATGTTATTAGATCACATGGCAGTCTGAAATTTACCCATGACAAACTTCTTTATTTCCATATTGGTATTCGGAAGAAGAAATTATTTTAATCTCTTTGGGGTTAAAAATAGCTTATGGGACACACACTCTCACAAATCAATTTCTCTATTTCAGATCTTTTTCATGCAACTCATGATGAGCATCCTCAAATTTTTAACAATCTTTTTGCTGAATAAATTATTCTAAGAGTTAGTTGTCAAGATATTTACATAATTATTCTCATGTCTTTGAAAATAATATGTTTTAAAATCAAGTGTTTTCTATTTCCACTTATCTAGAAGTGCAAAAAATGCACTCTTTCTTCTCAAGCTTCTTTTGGCCTTGGTTTCACAATGAAGTTAATGACAGTTCGCCCTTAATTAGGAAATAAGAATTTTGGCTCTCCAAGAAATATTGGCCCCTCTGTATGGTTTTTTTATGATGATTACAAATGGGATTAAACTCTTCAATATAATATTTTTTCTTTCTCCGTAGCCCTTTATCCCAAGTACACTTACGGACCTTATCCATAACAAAAGTCTTTATCTCCTTACTATTTGTGTGGCACGTGTTCAAGTAAATATCTCATTTACTAACCATTTGTTGTTTTCTCACATCCAAGTCTTCTTTCATTTGCATAATATGTCATTGAAGACAACCTTAGGTCATCTGACATCTTCTATTTGCTTGGTTTTTTTAAAATATCTTATGAGTTGCACCATAGCAATTGCTTCAATAGGAGTAGCCCCTGCTTCAATAGGAGTAGCCCCCACTTCACTTAGCAAGATATCATAAGGGACTGACATTTAATTTTGAACTTGTTTGTAATCAAGTGTTTTTGAATTTTCTCAATTTTCTTCCTTTGAAATCAAAGGGATTGTTAGCCTGTAATTTACAACCATAGAGTACAATCAAAAGCATTAAAAGTCCATAACGAGTTTGGGAAATCTTCCAATCCCGTAGCTCTATCTCTCTGCATCTATTTTGAAAAACATAAAACACTTTCGAACCTCCAAAAGTTCTATTTTTTATGCAACCTTCCCAACTTAGATTTTTGTTGAAGTCAATTATGAAGTATTTATAATATGTCATGCTTCTTCAAGAGTTTGACTTCAAAGTAAAACTTATGTTGGTTATGTTTTCTTTTGTTGGAGAAAACCATCACTTTCATTTTGCTAATATTGACTTGTATCCCTACCATTCTACACAAATACTCAAGTGAAAGTAAGTGCCCTTGCAAGCCAGGAGCATGTATAGAAATCATAATAAGGTCAACCACGTGCAAAAGAAGCCTTATAATAAAATTGCCCAAATGAACAACATTGCCACCTTATAAATGTAACCACTCTTTAAACTTGTCAATATATAAACCAAAAAGGGTAGGTGACAATAGGCCCTTGAATGTAATATAAGAGACATTAATGTAATAGAGAAGACAAGGAAGATAAAGACACTCCTGGTCATTTTGTCATAGATTTAAGGAAAGAATTATATAGCATTTTACTGTTCATGAGAAAAATTGAGGATTATTTATTTGAAAATTTGTATGCTCATGCTCCCATTTTATTTAGTGATGCATGTGTCTTTATTTATTTTATATTTGGGGTAAGTGTAAAAAGACGAGGGACCAAAAAGTGGCTACACCACCTTTTGGTCCCATCTAGGACATAGCGTACTCATGTTTTGAAGAAGCAAAATTTCTTGTCTCATCTCATCCATCTCTAGTTACTTATCTATCACATTATTTTTCTTCATCAGACTCTATACATAGAATATAACATTTAAATACGAGTGACATTCTAGTATGTGTTTTTACTTTCTTATACTTTAAGTTATATTTCATAAGTATACTGGCATGATTTTTGAGATGGTTTCATATCTCTAGGAGTTATAATAAAATTCTAGGTTTTAAAAGATCTAACAATTTTTCAATCAATCAAATTCTAGTAATTAGTATGGTCCTCTCTCTCTCTCTCTCTCTCTCTCTCTCTCTCACACACACACACACACACACACACACACACTTCATTCTACTATTTATCTTCCCCTGCACTCTATCTACCTACCTCACACACACTTTCTCTCTCATCTTTATCTCACCCATGCATCTCCTACTCTTTATCTCTCGCTCTCCTCTCTCTCCTCTCTCTACTTTTATCCACCTACCCTCTCCTTTATAGAGTCTATATAGCTTTGTTCACTCCCTTTTTGCCTCCATTTCTCCAGATATCCCTCCACCTATCTTTACTTATCTCCCTCTCCCTCTCTCGACATGCATCTCTCTCTCTCTCTCTCTCTCTCTCTCTCTCTCTCTCTCTCTCTCTCCTTATATATGACACTCTTTATCTTTGTTGAACTATGTGCTACAATTAGGATTAGGATTTAGGTTTACGGATGAGATTACGATTAGGGTTTAGTATTATGGTTTAATTTTGGTTAGGATTAAGGTTTATACCATGGTTAGGGTTAGGCGTAGGGTTAGGGTCAAGGTTAGGATAATTATTAGGGTTAGGGTTATAAGTATGGTTATGGTTATAGTTTAGGGTTATTGTTAGAACTATGGTTATGTTTAGGTTTTTTATCATTATTTTAGGGTTAGGGTTTGTGTCATGGTTAAGGTTAAGATTATGATTAGGTTTGGAGTTTAAGGTTAAGGCTATGATTAGTATTATGGTTTAAGTTTATGGTTTAGATTATGGTTAGGGTTAGTGTTATGTTTAGGATTAGAATTTGGGTTAGGGTTAGGATTAGGGTTTACGTTGTGGTTAAGATTAATATTAGAGTTATGGTTAGGGTTAAGGTTAGGATTATGGTTAGAGTTTAAGATTAGGATTATGGTCGAGGTATACATCATGGCTATGGTTAGGGTTGTTATTCTTAGGATTAACTTTTGAGTTAGAGATATACATATATCATGGTCATTAATCTTAGGATTAGGGTTAATATTATAGTTAGAGATAGTATTAGAGGTAGAATACAAATTATGATAGGTTTTAGTTCAATCAGGACTATAATTATAATTGTAATTAGGTTTTTAGTTTTGGTTAAGGTTAGCATTAGAAGTACTATTATGATTAAGGTTAGAAATATATTTAGGTGTAGGCATTGGAATAGGTATTGGTTATAATTAATGTCAGGGTTTGGTTTAAGATTATTGCTATAGTTAGGGTTTAAGAATAAGGTTAGGGTTTACATCATGGTTAGAGTTACGGTTGGCATTAGGATTAGGGTTAGGGTAACATATTTCTTCTTTAAATAAAATATTAGCTCTTTATCATTGTTTATTATCATTTTTTTCTAATCTCATCGTTATGTTAAAAATACAATCATGAAATTCTTCAAAACTTTGTTATAAAATCTAATCTAGATTCATATATCATTATTATATTGATTTGTATGTGCAAATAATTAATGAGATGATGATTTGATACAAATGTCACATAATTTGGAGTAGGACCAATTCATACTTGAGTCTACTATCATTAAAAGTCATTTTAATCAAATTCCATTATAAGAAAAAAGTATTATTTGTGGTTATAGTGGTAGAAAGATAATTATACATATCAATTCTTATGAATCCAAATTAATTTAATCAAATATTTTTATTTTTAAGATGAATATTTTTGTTTTCAAGAAGAATTTTTTTTTTTCCTATTTGTGGTTGTAGTGGTAGAAAGATAATTATACATATCAATTCTTATGAATTTAAATTAATTTAATCAAATACCAATAGATGGGCATTGATCGAACTGTCAAAATTTGCATTTGTGTATGCATGTAATATAGTTCTTCACTGGAGAAGATGGAGCGACATAGAGAATGGGCGGGAGGTGGACGTTTGAATTTTTTTTGACCCAATGGCTACTGGAAGCCGAATGTGCAGTTGCAGATGTAGCGACCTTTCATCAATCACGTGGGCTTGGAATATTTTTGAAACTTGTTGAGAAAACAGTCACGTTTTGACAATGCTAAGAAGGAAAGGGAACAACCAAAGGTGAATAACTTTCAAAACCCTCATGGAGGGCCGAACAACCCAATTTCTAATGGGCAGTCCAATATCAGAACTATGGCTATTGGAGAAAATCTCAGATTTTGTAATAGAGAAAACCAGAGGCCGAATGAAAGGTTCTTCGACTTCTGGAGGATTGAAAGAAAGTTTTGGAAATTGAAAGAGGCGAAAAAGGTGATGGAGACACCCTTAGAGGTATTTCCTAGGGTAGAAATTGCAACTGTTTCTACCATTTCTATTGAAAATATAGTGTGGATTGAATCTATTATTTTTCTAGAAAGTTGTGATGTCTTTTTAAAATGGGCTGGGAAATGGCCTTCTCTTAGGAAAATTAGGGATTGGTGTTACAAATCGTGAGGGCATGCCTTCACGTTAAAAACTATGGCAAATGTTTTTTATTTGGTTACTACTCCATCTCCCGAAGATAAAGAATGGGTGTTGAGAAACGACCCTTATTTGATTGACGGTAAAGGTTTATACATCATTGATTGGTCTCATAATTATGATCCAGAAAAGGAAAAGATCAAAGAACTACCCATTTGGGTTAAGTTGCCAAATTTACCACACAAATATTGGGGTTTTGAAACCCTAAGTATTTTAGGAAACCACCTAGGTAGTTTTCTCAGGGCGGAAGAATCCTTAATGAATAGTAACTTGTCAACCTGCCCCAAAATCCTGATTTTGTGGCAAGAGGTTCACCCTCTGCTTGATACTTTGTTAATCACAACTAAAAATGGATTTTGGAAACAAAAATTGGTAGCTGAGAATGAAGGGAAACCTCAGGAGGACAACATCGCTGGCATCACTCAGAACATTGCCTTTGGTGATACTAACTCCAATAAAAAGGGTAAATCGAGCGAAGCAAACATGACTAACAATAAAATTATCAAAATCACAAAACATTGTTTATGGAATCAGAAATCAGAAACATAAGTTCAAATGATTGTTTGAGAGAAATTGGGCGAGAGACTGGAAGCTACAAAATCCCAATGGACAACATAGGGAAGCTCCAAAGAGACTATTGATTAGATTATGGAAAATGAAAGGAGATTGGGAAATAATAGACAAACTCCACTTTTAGGTAGTGATGATAGGGGAAATACTTCCATTACTGATGGGGTTGATCTTGAAGTTATTGATAACACAAGAGTCAGGGGGAAGAGCAATGAAACAAAGACAAGATCTTCACCAACAACCGAACCTATTTCAGGAAATTTAGAAAGCCCCCATGTGAATACCCAAACCCTCACAATGAGTTGTATAGATCTTGTAAAGGAAGGTAGGGGCAGGGAGTTTGTTCGAGATGTCTCATTTGTTCAAAATTCACCTGAACCTCATTGCAGCTATAGGATTGTCCAAAATTTCATCCCTCAGAGCTTGCATATTGAGGATTTAGTTATGGTGAACAACACCAATGTGTCTAAATTTGTTGAGGAAGACGACTTTAAAGAAATCCAAATATCCCCTATTAGAAACTTGGATTCATCCTTTAAAAATGTCAAATATAGCAGTGGCAAGATGAGTGATTATGAATCATACTACCTTTCACAAACGGATGAGGAAGAGGATGATGAATTTGGCATTTCAAACACATATAATGTGAAGGAAGTTCAAACAATTGAACAACATCCTTTTGAGAAATTAAACCCTCTGTAGGTGAAAGAAAGAAAAGGGGAAGAAAATCTAATAAGGTTAAATTAGCCTTAGCTAGTAGTGCAGCAAACCAGTCTAAATTGTTGATGTCAGGGATGGGCTTTGCCCCTCCTTGAGTGCCATGAAAATCTTATCATGGAATGTTAGGGGTTACAATGCCCCTAAAGAGATTCGCCTGATCAAAAGAGGCTTTGATCAGGTGAAACCAGATCTCATCTTCATACAAGAGACTAAGCTCAGTGGGGAGGAGATTCAAGTGTTCACCAATAAATTTAATAGATGGAGTTGTTGTTTCTTAGAGGCAGTTGGGGCTTCTAGTAGTTTAGGTATTTTATGGAGAGAGGCAACTGTAGAGGTGATAGTCATTAATAGGTATAGATCTTGGTTGTGGGTAGAAGTAAAGTCAAAGTAGTTTCTAACAAGGTTTCAATCTGTAAACATTTATGGCCCGAACAATTCTACACTTAAACAGGTTCTTTGGCAGGATCTCTCTGATATTCTTACTCAACAGCCGAATGAGATCTTTTTGTTGGGGGGAGATTTCAATGCAATTCTTAACCCAAATGAGAAGATGGGGGGAAGTGGATGGGTTGGACCAAGCCAAAAGGATTTTTTAGATTTTGTAACAAATAATGGTCTGATTGAACTAGATCTAAGAAATGGCCAGTTCACATGGACAAATAGACGCAGTGGATTCCTGAATATTGTTGTAAAGCTGGATAGATTTCTCTTGGTTGTAAATTGGGTAGCTACCAATTGGACATGTAATGCAGAGATTTTACCTTTAATAGGATATGATCATTATCCAATAATATTGAGGTTACAAGAGGATAAAGCTCAGGATAGAGCACCTTTCAAATTTGAAGCCATGTGGCTATTTCATGATTCCTTTCATGCCCAAGTGAAAATTTGGTGGAATCAGGCACCGACTAGAGCAGGTAACAAGGCTTTTATTTTCTTTAAAAAGTTACAGGTTATGAAAGAACATATGAAAGTATATAATCGTGATGTTTTTTAAAAAAAAATTGCTGAAAAGATAAATTAGAACAAGACCTAGAAGCCCTAAATTCCAAAGTAATTGGGAATGGTATGGATGAAACTAATTTTATGGAAGAAAACAAATTGAGTAAATTATACGATGAAGTGTTAACCAAGGAAGAAACATATTGGAGGCAGAAATCTAGGGAATTGTGGATCAATGAAGGTGATAAGAATACCTCCTTTTTTCACAACTCAGTCAAAGTGAGAATATTACAGAACAAAATTTTCTCTATTCAAAAGAGCTAAGGTGTTTTATTGCAAGACCAAAAGGAAATAAATCAAGAGGTGATCAGATATTTCCAAAATTGTTTTTGGGAGGATCCAGGTGACCTAAATACAGAATTCAACTTCCATACTATCATACCAGAATGTATTATGGCTGACCAGAGTGATATTCTCAAACAACCATGTTCAGTGGATGAAGTGAAAAAGTATGTTTTTGATCTAGGAGCACAGAAGGCTCCTAGACCCGATGGGTTTTTTGCTATTTTCTTTCAAAAGTTTTGGGACATAGTCGGGCTTGATGTTCGAGAGGTGGTTGAGGAATCAAGGGCTGGGGGCTTTATATTCCAAGATTATAACATACCTTTATCACCCTTATTCTAAAGAAAGAGGATAGACTTTTTTTTAGGACTTCAGACCAATATCGCTATGCAATACTATTTATAAAATCATAGCAAAGGTAATGGCGAACATATTGAAAAGGGTTCAACAATCAATTATCTATGAGGAACAAAGTGGATTCACACCTGAGATATCTATTTATGAAGGATTCATAGTTGCTCATGAAGTTATACATACCCTAAAACAAAACAAGACTGAGAAGATGATGATAAAACTTGATATCAAAAAGGCTTATGATGCGGTGAACAGAGATTTTCTTATTAATGTTCTCTAACATTTTGGTTTTTGCAAAGAATGGATTCAATGGGTTGAAGGCTATATTAATACATCTAGATTCTTAGTCTTAGTGAATGGAAGTCTGCAACATTTTTTTTTACTTCCAACAGAGGCATCCGGCAAGGTGATCCACTCTCACACTTTTTATTTATTATTATGGCTGAGGCTCTTGGTAGGTTGGTTAGATGCAAAAGATAGGCTGGTGTATGGAAAGGTATTAAACTGGTTGAAGGCCTTGAACCAATTACTCATTTACAGTTTGCCGATGATACAAATTTAATGGGAGAGGCCTCCCTTAGGGAAGCTAGAATTATCAAAGAAACCTTAAACATTTACAGTAGAGCTTCTAGACAATGCATAAATTGGCAAAGATTTGAGATTTATTTCTTCAATGTTGATGTCCGAAAGCAAAGGGATATTAGTAGAATTATTGGTATTAGGGAAGGCAAATTACCAAGTAAATACCTTGGTATCCCATTGTTTAGTGGTGCTTTTAAGACTAACTTATGGAAGGAACTGATGGGAAAATATTCCAAAAGATTGGAAGAATGGAAGAGCAAATGACTCACCTTTACGGGAAGAATCCTTCTTCTTAAAATGGTTGTTTGTGCTATTCTGGTTTTTTTAATGATGTGTCTCAAGATCCCCAAAACAATCACACAAATCATAGCACAAAGGATGAAAAAATTTCTATGGAATGGGAAAAGTGTGGAAGATAAAAGACCTATAGTTGCATGGAAAATGCTATGTAAATCAAAGGTAAATGGTGGGATTGGTTTGAGAGATTGGAATATTATGAATGAATATTTGGGAGCAAAACTAGTCTAGAGTATTTATCAAAATCCTAAATTACTATGGTTAAGATCATCAAGGCTAAATATTTGGATTTTATGGATAATGACATAATTCTCACAACACCTAATCCACCAAAAGGTTCTACTATATGGAATTTTATTACGAGTTGTAGACCAGTTATTACACAACACATGTTGTGGCAAGTTGGAAATGGACAAAAAATTGAAGTTTTGGGATGACTCATGGAATGGATATCCGATGTTGTCAGCAAACCTAGCTTATCAGGAGCTGAAAACCTCTTTCTCTTATAGATGGGGTGAGCATTTATGTCATTATGTGGAGTTACAATAGGGACCTCTAGGTCAAGTTTGGGTGTGGAAAAACCTTGATAATTTGGAGATCAGTGAATAACAAGAAACAATTATGAAAGAGATCTTTGAACATTGAAGTGTGCTTATCAACCATGATGAGGATGCAATAAAATGGTGTACAACCAGTAGTGGTAATTACTCAGTTAAATTGGGTTATCAGCTTTTAGATAAACCTATAGATATGGAGGATTGGCCTTCAAAGCTGCTTTGGAGTAAAGAGTGCCTCCCTAAAGCAGGTGTTTTTGCATGGCTTGCAATTAAGGAAAGAATCTTAATAGGTGTTAGGAGATAAAAATTTGGGAAACAGGGGCTGAACAGATGTGTGTTATGTAAAAATCCAGAGGAAGATGTTAATCATTTACTGCTAACATGTAAGATAACTTCTCAATGTTGGGACATGCTAAAGGAGAAGTTAGGATGGTAGGGCCCCCTCCCTAAGAGTTTAAGAGAGGTTTTTATTGTTGGTCGATATGACCGAGAAAATCTACTTTCTCATCAACATGGGTTAACAGTCCCTCTATACTCATTTGGGAAGTGTGGAAGGAGAGAAGTTGAAGGCTCTTTCAAGATAAACAAGAAAACTTAGAGAGACTGGAATTTAGAATTAATCACACCATTGAAGAAGTCATGAATGCAAACACCTCTAAGATATCTCTTATAACCCCTTTTACTTTGATGAGCCAACAATTGCAGAAAGCATTGACATGTTTGAAATGCAGAATAGGTATGATTGGTTCAAATGGGAAGAAAAAACAAAAGATCTGTGATGATATTAAGTGGACAACCCCGACAAAGGGTTGGATCAAGGCCAATTTTGATGGGACCTTGAAAGGTAACCCGGGGCCATCTGGGGCATGAGCTATTATGAGGGATCACAAAGGGAGATCCTAGCCTATGGAGTGCAACAGTTATGTGTAGGGACAAATAATGTTGCAGAAGAGAATGTTGCACTTTTGGCGGTCAGAATGAGGGTCACTCTAGGAATTCATAAATTACACTTGGAAGGAGATTCACAACTACTCATTAATGCTTTTATAAATAGGCACATAGAGGCATGACACCTACAACCTATGGTAAATACAGTCCTAAATATGTTACATACCTTTATGGATTCTAAAATCAACCACACCTACCGAGAAGGAAATATGGAAGCTGATATCTTATCAAAGTGGGTTGTTGATTTTGAAAAGGTGGGCGAAGTAAGGATGGAACATTTCAGCCCCAACGGATAGTTCACCTTAATGTTTCAAAAAAGAATCACAAAATCAATAGATATATTAAATTTCAATTCAGGTGACGGTGGGGATGAATTTATCAATATGGTTGAGGTGGCAAGTTGTATGAGGAAGACATATGCCTACTCACCAGGTTAGTGAATGACGTGTCAGAAGAATGAGGTGGCACGTCTTTTGGGGTCATCGAGATTGATTCATCTCTTTGAATGATGGGCATTATTAAGTGTTTAACAAGCTCGAAAAGGCAGTGGCGGCAAGTTTTTATTATGATAGGACGACAAGCTTGGAGGAGGACTTGTCGCACGTGGTAGACAGCTCAAGAAAGGTCGGATATGACATACGTAATCCTGTAATGAGTGTTGATATGATAGATTTGAAATTTGCTGCATGTCGTGGGAGAATGCTTCATTTTCAAGTTCCCTTTTTAAGGCAAACCGTATTAACCATATGGTGCCATTATCGACACCATTTACCCTGCGCCTTGGTTTGTTTTTTCTTACTTTGTGCAATTTTTTTGGTGAATGACAAGATGCAAGCCAACTTCACGGTGAATTCGAAGCAATAGATGAAGTTATTTCCAGGTGCAACGAGCAAAGAAAGAATGACTGGTCTTCTAAGGATAAAGACCGAGCCCATGGTGAACGTTGTAATTGGTGTTCTAGGGCCAAAATTTCAAGATTGAAAATTGATGCACAAAGACAACCTGGCAATTATATCCATGGTGATTGCGAGGCCTTGAGCTTGGAGAGCCTATTGAGGTGGTTGAGTGGGTGGTCAAATCACTATTTGTTGAAGATGTTTTGACGGGTCTAGACTCCATTCTGGAATGGGTCATGCCTGGAGTTGGAATGGACATCTTAGAATGCATTAAAGATGAGGTGGAAGCAAGGGATTATGGGCTCATCCCTTTTGTCAGGTGGGTTGGAAAAGCTGATAAGGAGGGATATAAACATCAAAGAAGAGCTGAATGGGACAAAGTGAAAGATGAGATTCGCAAGCAGGAAGAATTTGTGATGAAAACACACATGGAGCCATCCCACGAAGGGCACACACCTTCTTACCAAGAAGGGCTAGGAAGATTGATGATGCATGGCCAAATGAGTAAGAAAATAGGAGAGTGCCGATGTTTTTTGGGTCAAGTTTTGAAATTTTGATGGCGGCCTGCTCGTCTAGTTTAATATATTTATTATGCTTAATTCTTTCCTCAGAATGTATATTTGAAGTCTTTTATGTTTCGGGTGGGGTAGTAGTCATTGGAAATGTTAGCTAAAGTTAGATTTTGTCTAAAATTGTAGTAAATTTGCTCGGAAGTGAGTGGTTTGTTTTTGTTTAATGGTTGAAGGCCAAGAACTAGTTCGTATTGAAGTTTAAACTCTTGTAATGTTATATATTATTATTAATAAAAAAACATATATTACCGACCAAAAAAATAAATAAATTTAATCAAATATTTTCATTTTTAAGATGAATCTTCTTGTTTTCAAGAAGAAAGATTATTTTTCATGTCATTTCATACTGTTTGGATTCTCACTAGATATGTTTCTTATCATATAAATGTAAAAAATGTTCAATCTCTTTTACTTTATCTGTAGAAGAGGAAATAGACACATTTTTATTTAGGAAAAAAGAAATAAAAGGTTAAATTGAAATGATGCTTCAAAATTATTATTCACTGTCAAAATAAATTCCTTTATTTTAATAATTATATTATCACTTATATAACATTTAGGGTTTTCTTTGGGTCAGCCCCCTTGTTTTGACTACTTTTTAAATCAAAAACATTTAGAGTTATGTATGACTTATTTCCTTTAATTTATTAAAATTAATATTGAATAGAATTTAGTTTAACCATTGCAAATATAATTTATTTTTCAATTACTATTTAGAAGAATATATTTTTGTTCTAGTAGTCATACATTATAACTTAGTTTTTTATGATCATATGTATATCTCTAATATTGACTCCAATTTGATCAAAGCCTCTATATTTATTTATAATTTAGTTTGTAAATTGTCCATTTTATACAACACTACTCTATTTCAAATTATAATGTAAATTTAATATATTTAATTTTTCTTACAATTCATTTATTAGAAGTTAATCAAACATCAATTCTAAGCTTTATTATATTTGATAGTAAATATAATAGATAAAGAATAATAAATGAATATTATCAAATAGTGATGTGGCATTTCTAGTTTTATTATACTTATTGAAATTAAATATATTATTAATATATTTTTAATTAAAAGTTAAAATTATATTGTTTAGGCATTAGTAAAAACTGACTAGCTAGATAGATCATTTTAATTGTCAAATTGGAAAAAATAGAAATTAATCTATATATAAGCAACATTTATATTCTATTCAAATTCTAAAATTAAACTAAATTCTATTTTTTTAATTTTTTAATTTTTTTAATGCATCAACACTTAATTTTAGAATAAATCTAAACCTAAAATCTATTCTTTTTTTTAGCATATAAATTAATTATATATTTTAAAATTAAAACGATTTCTAGATTTTAAATTTTAAATGAATCATCAATTAGTTTTAGAATAAATTCAAAACTAAAATCTAGATAGATATATAAACAAAATTTCTATTTTGTTTTTCCTTTTTTTTTGGTATGCAAATCATTTCAAATTTTAAAATTAAAGTGAATTTTATTCTTTAATTAGTAATTAATTAACAATCAATTTAAAAATAGATTGTTTTTAAGATTTATTGCTAGGCATAAAAAAATAGGAACCAATATTTAATCAATATTCTAAAAATACTAAATACAATTGCAAAAATCAGACAATTACAAGGTAAAATATTTGAACAAAATTAAATTTAAATATTTAATTCAATTTCTTCAAGAAATTTGTAAATAGCAAAAAAAACTTAATCAATGTGATCTTTAGGACAAACCATAGCATTGTAGATCTTGAATGGATGAGGGTAGCAGACCAACCATAATATCTACTCAAACTCCTCAACATAAAACCTCTCTTTGTGTAAAGCCATATTTTTATTTATCCTTTTCAAGAAGAATGTCAATACTAAATTGCAATTAATATATTTGTTGAAAAGGCTTGAACAAAACTTTCAAACAAATGCAATTGGTGCACATAAATCCAAATTATTTGCCAGCATTTGCCCTGCCAAAACGAGAGCTTTGAAATAGGATATGCACATGCATGAAATCATACTTGAGCATCTGCTTGATACTCTCTACACTTTCTCAACTAGATCTCCTCTTCCTTGGCATCTAGAACATCCTTCCCTTCTCAAGAAGTGGGGATGCAAGCAAGCATTACTAAGACTAAAATCATAAATTTTTCTTTGAAAAGAAAGGAGAAACATATTGATTTTCTTTTCGAAGGAAACCCATTAGAGATTATAAAAGAATACAAATATTTGGGGATTGACTTCCATCATAGGTTGAGTTGGGAGACTTGTAGAGCAACAAGGATTCAAGGAGGTTGGAAAGCGCTATATCTACTTCAAAATAGATGCAAAAACGTTGAGCTTTGGGATTGGAAAACTAAGAAAACTCTTTTCGATTTGTTGGTAACGCTGGTTGTTCTTTACGACTGTGAGGTTTGGTGGGGAAGCATGAAAAAGTGTGGGTGAAGATATTTAGAGAGGATTCAGAAGAAATTAATCACTAGAAATATCAAGGTCAAAGCCTCAGTGCCTTACAGAATTCAATTAGAAGAAGCGAGCTTTTTCTCTTTGGAGGCAACAACGATAACTCAGTTAATAAGTTATTTAAAGAAACTTGAAAACATGGATAACAAACGATGGCCCAAAATTGTGATGGAAAAAGGTTTGGCTCACAGGAAAAAGACTTGGATGAAACAAAACGTAAAGTGGTTAAATAGGTAGAACATCATTCTACAAGACTGTCCGAATATCAATATGGAAATAAAGAAGTTTGTCATGGGTAAATTTCATACTACCATGTGGTCTAATAACATGGGTTGGAAAAAGGCACACTATATAGAGGTGTTTAACCTCTCATGTGAACATAGGGATAAGTCTTACCTTTGGGTAACTATTAAGGGTAAACCTAGAGTGTTGGTGGCTCAGCTAAGGACGTGCTCACATCATCTTGATATGAGACAGGTAGATGGAAAAGGCTCAAAGAGGAGTGGGAGGAGAGGAGCTGCAGGTTCTACAAAAAGGTGTGATTGAGACTGAATGGCACTTTCTCTTTGAGTTCATGGCTCATGATGACATTCAAGCTCAATACGGGGATATCTTGATGGCTGGTAGCATGCACAATTTATTCGAGGAGGATAAGATAAAGAAAACAACTAGTTTGATTGTCAAGATTCACAACATCAGATCAGATATGGAAAATATTATGGAGTTTGGTTAGGGCTATATTTCATGGCCCCTTAGACTGATGGTCTCATGGACGTCATTAAAAATATTCAATTCAATTCAATTCTCAATAATTCCAAAGCACTTGGAAAAAGTCTTTGACACAAACCTAATTTCTTTGATTTATAAATCATATTACAAATGGAACACCAAGCCATAAAGACCTACGTGGAATCTAAAATATTGAAAGTGAACTGATTTTGATAAACTTCTAGGTTTTGATGGTGCTCCACTTTGCTACTCTAAAATTGTGTTTATTGTCTTCTTAATTGCTCATAAAACTATCAAATCTTGTCCTTAGTTTACTGGTAAAACTGAGAATAAAAACTATCATGATAATGCACATTTTTGTTATCTAAAACTAAATTGGATTATGATATATAATGCTCATAAAAAATGGCCTTTATAGAAATTCGACCCCATTATCTGTCAATGAGAAAATTGAGTTGTGATAATGTCTTAGGACTCAAAAAAATTGCTACTAAAATAACCAAAATCAACTCTTAATAAGGAATTTGCCCGCCCTAATTTGGAGTAGCGACTCCATTATGAGAGTTGCTTCATTAGTACATGATGTAATTGACTCCCACTAATATTATGTTTAATCCAAAATTGCAATTGCATATGAAATTTTTGACAAAATGCCCCAAAGGCTCGAGAGATGACATGTAATGATTGCAAGTTTTGCGTAAAACATATTTGTTGAAAAGGGAAATTTCATTGGCGGGTATAAAATTGTTAGCTCTCAAAATGCACCCTGTTAAGCTCATAAAAACTTAACCTTTTGGAGTAACATGGAAACATTCCAAGGTTGTGGGTAACCTATGGCTGGAATGAATCTTCGGATTCTAGGTTGGCTTCCTATATGGTGATCACCTGTTTGCTTTTTTAAAAGACTGAAAACTGATGGGGAAAAGGGATAGAAAGATTGCATGAAACGTAAACAACTGAAATGAAACCTAAACTAAGGTGATCCACCAAATTTGACATGAAAACATAACACACACAGGATAAAGCCCTGGGTCAACTATATTGAATTGGAGGTAAAACACAAATCTCTTGTATAGGCATGCATTAATATTTCATAACAAGGTCATGATGAAACTAGTTAAGAGGAAAGATTTCACAGTTAACAGCTCAAACTAAGACACTAGTTACAACCTGCAAGCAAACATACTCTTCTGCAAGTAGATGCTATAAATGGACATGATTAAAAGGAAATAAAATCATTCACAATTAACCCATCAACCATCTACAACGCATACAAACAAGAAGAAAAGAGACAAGGCTGACACAATTCAATAAATTGGTTTTAAGAATTACAAACTCTGCATATTATCTCTCACAATGAGTTACAAATTCTCTTTGCCTCTATCAAGAACTTAGAACAAGTTACAAAACCTCAAGCCAAAGGGAAGAAGAACTCGCGACAATGAGTCTTCAACTCATCTTTTTATGGATCTTAGCCAACTGCATCATTTATGAGGGCCAAAATATCAGGGGTCGGATGCAAAGAAAAAAGGCCTACTTTGGGACCTCCAAACAAGTGGAAAAGGTGTGAAAGAGGCTACAACAGCCATGCCTTATCGATTTTGTCATAATGGCCACTTGTAAAGGCATCCTTATCTCTCTAGAAGAGTCACAAAAGTCTCTGATTTGCAATAACTCTTCTGCAGCCCCAAAAATGCATCCTCTGACCTTTTCAAAAAGTCTGATCTCTCCACCTGTAGGATATCTGATTTCCAGCGACTGGAAAAAAATCTGCTTATCCCCTTTGAAAAATATCTCTTTACCTTCTGCGAGTGAGCGATGCCTTCTATTCCTTGACCTGTCGCACTCTGAATCTCTTTTTCTTTTACCGATATTGAAACAAATCTATTTCAGATATCAGCAGACTGTTCTGTGCATAAATTAGAATTCTCTGATTAATCTTGGGATACTGCAAACCGAGAAAAATATCTCTCTTCTACAAACTGAACATCCTGGGCTCTGAAGACGGAAAACATGGTAAATGCAAATGAATGCATCATCAACTCCTTTGAATAAATTCTGCTCTAACAGTTCATCGGTTCTGTCAACATTGCTGCTACATTTTTCACCTTTTGAAAGATCCCTGCGAGTGAGCGACACATCCTCTATTATTTCTCATCGCACACTCGCCACCCATCTTTACTCCCCTTTTCATTTTCTGCGTTTGAGCGATGCGTTAAATTTTGCTTAGCCATTCCATGTCTATCGCATACTCGCGACACTTTTTTTCTCTGCTTTTGAACTCATGCGAGTGAGCGATGCTTCCTTTACTGACAGCTCGTCGCACCCTTGTGAGTTAACTTTTCATATCGCCTGAGTCTCGACGACTGAGCGCCTATGCATTCTGCTTTTCAGTTATTCCATCATCACACACTCGCGGGCCTGAAAATTTCACTTTATGACTGATTGCGAGCGTGCGACAATATTTCTTCTCCTTCGTCGCCTAATCGCGAGCTGCTTTCTGATCACCTTCATTTATTGGCGACTGAGCGACGACCTTCCCTTTTGCTTGTCGCACACTCGCAACCCCTCTTTCTTTCATCTGCAAACATTAGCGACTGCGTGATGAGTCCCTGTCTTTCTTCAGTCGCCAAGTCGCGAGCTGTATTCCTTTCATCTGAAAACATTAGCGAGTAAGCGACACATTGAACGGTCCTTCAGTCGCTCTGTCGTGGACCTTTATTTTTCTTTAAAAACACCTGCGTGACTGAGTGATGCATCCTCATATTAATACTTATGTCCTCTTCGCGCACTCGCACTGCAAAATACACATAAGTTAGAGCCTATGCGAGTGGGCGACCTTCAAAACAGGACCTCATCGCGCAGTCGCGCAACCTAAAACATTGACATGAAACAGTGAGCGGGTGTGCGACTGCTTAATTTTCAACATGACTCGCTCGGTCGCACAACATAATATAACTTGACATGAGTTCATCGCGACTGTGCGATTCCCTCTAAAAACAACTCGTCGCCCACTCGCGGGATTTAAAGACTTTGACTTAAACTGATCGCGATTGCGCGATGATCTCCTATTGCAGCTCGTCGCCAACTCGCGTGACTTAAAGACAGTGCCAAAAAATTGACGCGACAAGGCGATAAACCTTGAAACACATGCATTGAGTGAGTAAAAAGTAATTTTGAAATAAAACGCGCCAAGACCTAGGATTTAAAATGCAACGTTTAATACTTGGATTAGCCTAGGGTTTTCAGGGTTTTATAAATTTGGTTAAGTGTAGACTTGAAAACCTGAAAACATGATAGAGGATAGACAGACAGAACAAGAAGGATGATTTAGACATGCCAGAATGCAGAGAGCAGGACAAGGAACAAGGAAAACTAGTAAAACAAGAAATAGCACCAACAGATTTTCTGGTCTTTCCAGAAGGACTTCAAAGCCATGATCTGCACTTTGAAATCCTTTATCATGATCTTCATACCTGATATGTTTCATTTTTACTAGGATGCAATCAGTAGAAAAAATGAGATAACAAAAATAATTGCAAGATTTGTGTAAAATGGATTTTTTGAAAAGGAAAATGTAAATGGTAGGTATATGTAGATACCTAAAATGACTTGTTGATTTTAGGTATAAAAGAAACAAATACCTAAAACTTGTTGCTCGTACATAAATACCTAAAACCTGACAACCCTTCTTGACCAACCATTGAAAGTACTTCCTAACTAGGAAACCCTAAAAGGAAGGGTGTGGTTTTGATTGTTAGTAATAATTGAGAAGGGGGGGGGTGAATCAGTGACCTAAAAAATATTCCAATTAATCAACCCAAAAACTTAGTACCACAATATTAAGCCTCTAGTTATCTTCAGTCCTATAAGATGAATGCCTTCGAATATAAATCAAATTACTACTACTCAGAATGCTCTGTTAAACCATATTCTTTTATTTTACCGAATAGTAGTCTTTCATTTACCAAAAAATAGTAAATTACTTAGAGTATACCGATCAATCCAGATTAGTTATGTGTAATGCAAAACACTAAAGTAATGACTCATAAACACATTGACACATGGTTTTTTAATGTGGAAACCCTGTTAAGGGAAAAACCACTTGGGACCGGTAACCCAAAATTTTCACTCTTCTGAAGTGAGCTCGGTGAAGAGTCAACCCTATTAAAGGTTACAAACACACTGTTAGGTGTGAACTTGTTAGAGGATTTAAAAGATTAGTTTGTCACTTGATATTGGGCATCTCTATGCTACCTTCCTTGTCCAAACTCTTCCAGTTTGTCAAATTGTATCTGGCATCTCATGCTAACTTCATGATCAAACTTTCTGATACTCCTTGGGATGTATCTCAATATAGAAAGGATCCTTAAATCCTGCTTGGTTAAGAGACTTTCTGTATCAATGGTTAAACTGAAACTATATGATCTGTTCACATATACAACTTATACTTGCAGATTTTCAGATCTATTGTAAGCTCATAAAACTAATCTGATCAATATATCTTTTCAATACCTTTGCTCCACTTTTGTTCTTCTTAGTGATGCCATGCTTTGTTGCTCGGTGTTTGCAGAAATCTTTAGCTCTTTCCTTAGCTTGATTAATCAGGACTACATGAAGTTGTTCTTCATCAATTTCTCTCCAACATCCTCTTTTTCATTCACTCCCCTTAATTCATAATGAATTAAGTTGTCTCTTTATAGACATGATATCACCATTTCTAGGTTCTTTACTTTCTTGATCTTGGCGTTATCTGCAATCTTAGCCAATCTAATTTAAAGCAAAAATCATGTTTTATCTCGCAGAGATCTTCTTGCCAAATAGACAAAACAATTTTAAATCCTTTATTTATCTATGGCTTTATCTTGTCGATGAGAACAATGATAACTACCACTTAAGTCTATATTTAGCTCTACTAGCTAGATATTTTGTCATTTCTGAACTCTAGTTAGCTTCAGTCAACACTTTAGTTCTTCTCGAGATTCTCCATCGGGGTTGTTTGTAATTCTAGCCATCGGGTATTCTTGTGATTCTTCTCATCAGGTTCTTTGCTTGGGCATCACCGTGACTTCACTTTCAATGATCTCTGTCTGTCGGATTCCACTAGTCGTTGGTGTTTGAAGTCACTTAGTGAATGCTTGTCTTTTATGCATTACTAAAATCATAATCTTTATCTCTGTGATTCTCTAAAGTCTTTGACACTTTAAATATAACCGATCAGATTATATCAAGTTGACATCAATGATAATACAATCTATTAACTATTTTAATGTCTTGCATTATCTTTCTGCATTTCGGTGATGAAATTAACATCTTCAAACATTCAAACAGTTACATGTCTTCAATCTCTCCCTTTGGCATTGATGGAAACACACTACATTATCACACTATATTATTACTAATACAATATGAAATATAACAGTTTCATAAATCTCTCCTAATGTAACTATTACAAATGTCTGGCTCTTGGTAAGCTCAAAATAGATTTGATTTGTTTCTTGCTGAGTGATCTCTTCAATCCCTTCACTGGATAGATGTAGCAACTTCTTTTTATGTTCTGATATGTGTTCTTCCTTGACTATTCCTATTCTTGATAATCTCTTTTTCCTTTGACAACATTGAGTCATCTCTCCCTTTATGTGTGTTCTCTTCCTTCTGTTACTGCTCTCCCTTTGATGGATATTTCATATGTAATCAATCTTTCCCTTTGGATAATGATATAATCTCTCCCTTATACTGATAATGAGATAATCTCTCCCTTTGACAATAATGCCAAACAATTTTCTTCTATATCATCTTCCATCCTTTTTATAATATATTCCTTGAATTTCCCTATCCATCAAAATTACATTAACTTTGGTGTTCAGTGCAGATTTGTACCTTGCTATGTACAGATGTATCTGTTGTTGTCCATCTCCGTGCTTGCATCAACATGAATGATCTTCATATTATGTTTAGGCTGATGCAGCCTCCTAGTCATCTTACTGACTGATAGATAAGGGTTGGACCCCTAGTCTCTGTCTCAGCTACTCAAATGTATCTTTCGGTAATGGCTTGATGAATAGATCAGCTAATTGTTCCTTTGATTAAACATATTCTAGTATCACCTCCTTTTCTTGCACTTGTTCTCTTAGATAGTGATACTTGATGGCAATATGATTAGTCTTAGCATGCATCACTGGATTCTTAGAAATGTTAATGGCACTGGTATTATCATAGTAGATAATTACTGGTTCAAGAATCTTCATATTCATACATTCCAGCAACTGTTTGATCGATGCACTATTGGAGAAATTTGCAACAGTAGCCACATATTGTGCTTATGCAGTAGACTGAGAGATGCATCCTTGCTTCTTGTTGATCCTTGTGACAAGTCTGTCACCCATAAAGAATGCTCCTCCAGTTGTGCTCTTTCGATCATCAATGTTTCCAGCCCATTCAACATTTGTATAGACTTGTAGCTCTAATTTTCCTTCTCTTTTATACCATAAGCCATAGTCCTCGGTGTTCTTCAGGTATCTCAAAATTCTCTTGACAACAGTCATATGTGATTCTTTGGGATTAGCAAAGAATCTTGCAACTATTCCCACTGCATGTGCTATATCTGGTCTGGTATGAACAACATACATTAGTTTTCCAATCATTGATCTATATCAGGTTTGATTTAACTCATTAGATTTGTCTTCTTTTGTCAGCTTACATCTGATAGCCATAGGTGTTCCAATTAGTTTGGAATCTTCCATCTTGAATATCTTCAACTCTTCCTTGATGTATTTGGACTGAGTGATATATGCCTGCATCTTGTTGAAGAATGTGTAGACCAAGAAAGAATTTGATCTCCCCAAATATAGACATTTCAAACTCTTTTCATTTCATTAGCAAAGGATTTGCATAACAATTCATTTCCCCCAAAAATTATATCATCAACAAAAGTTTCAGCAATCAGAATATTACCATCGATATCTTCTTTTAAGTACAGATTGTTATTTTCACTTGTTCTTACAAATTTAATGCTAATGAGATAGGAGTGAAGTCTTTCATACCAGGCTCTAGGTGCTTATTTCAATCCATACAAGGCTTTATGTAGTCTACATACCACATTTCTCTTGTCTGGATCAACAAACCCTTATGGTTGTTCAATGTATACCTCTTCTTCCAGTATTCCATTTAGGAATGCATATTTGACATCCATCTGGTATACCTTGAATCCTTTGAATGCAACATAAGCAAGTAAGATTCTAACTCCTGGTCTAGAAACAGGTGCAAAGGTTTCACCATAATCAATACCTTCTTCTTGTGCATATCCCTTGCATACTAAGCTTGCTTTGTTTCTAGTGACTTCTCCATTCTCAGCTTGTTTCTGAATATCCATTTGGTACCGATGACATTCTTGTCATCTGGTCTCAGTACTAGTGTCCATGTACTATTTTTCTCAATATGTTCTATTTTTTCATTCATAACACTGACCCATTCCTCATTTTCAAGTGCAGTATTAATAGATTTAGGCTCAAAATCACAAAGTAAACATCTGGTGTTTAGTGACTTACTTTTTGTTCTCATTCCAGCCTTATTGTCTCCTATGATTTGATTCTGTGGATGATGTCTTCTGACATACTTGGCAAGTTTAGATTCAGCTCTGTGTTCACCAATTCTGATCATCATCTTGAACTTCATTATGATCTCCATCGCTCGGAACATCATCTTGAGGATTTTCTTGATTTTTGGTAATTGGAGTCTGTTGCTCGGGTGCAATGTTTTGTTTCTCGGGAGCGATACACTATTTCTCGGGTAGAGTGTCATGTTCTTCAGTATAAACAAACCTATTGTAGTCGTTTGGTTCTTTTCTGCTTTCCTTATCATTATTTTATGCAAATTCATCTATTTTCACATTTGCACTTTCAATGATCTTGTTAAATGACTTTATAAGATATTGATAAGCCTTGCTTTTGGTTGAATATCCTAGGAAGATACCTTCTTCACTTTTGGAATCAAGTTTTCCATTTCTATCATCCTTCAAAATATAACATTGACTACCAAAGATTCTGAAGTAACTTACATAGGGTGTATGACCATACCAAAGCTCATAGGGTGTCTTCTTTGTATCCGTCTTCAATTGTACTCTATTTAATGTGTATACAATATTACTGACAACTTCCCTTCAAAAATTTTGATTGATGCTTTTCTCAATCATCAATGTTCTTGCACAGTCAACAATTGATATGTTTCTCCTTTCAACAATTCCATTTTTTTGTGGTGTTCTTAATGTAGAAACCTATCTTTTAATTCCACGCTCATTGCAATAATTAGTGAATTCATCTGAAGTAAATTCCCCTCCTCTATCTGACCTTAAGCATTTCAATTTCTCATCACTTTGTTTTTCTACCATAGTCTTATACCATTTAAACATCTTGAATGCTTCTGATTTATCTTTTAAGAACATAACTGCCATCATTCTAGAATAATCATCAACAAAGAGAATAAAATACCTACGTCCATAGTAAATCTTTGTCCTCATGGCTCCACATAGATCAGTATGGACTAATTCTAGAGTTGCATTAGATGTATGGGTTTTACTCTTAAAACTAGACTTTGTCATCTTACCTTTTTGACAATTCTTGCACATTATATGCTCGAGCTTAGACATGCTCGATAAGCCTCTAACATTCCTTTTTTTTCTTATCTTTATCATATTTCCAAAATTCACATGACACAATATTTTGTGCTAGAACCATATGTCTTCGTTCCTAGCCATTAAACAAGTGGTGTTAATGTCATCAAGATAGAAAAGGTTACTTTTTGTCTGCTCACTGGTTCCGATCAACCTTCCTGATTCATCGAAGATCTTTTCCTTCTTATTTTCAAATACCACTTGGTGACCTATATTATTCAGCTATGAAACACTTAACAAAGTATAATTTAGTCCTTTTACCTAGCAAGCATTTTCACTTTTGATCAAATTATTCAACATTATAATTCCTTTACCTTCAACTGGACAAGGTGTATTATTTTCCATTCTTACTGAACCACCATTATAGTATTCAAAAGTCTCAAACTTTTGTTTATCACCAGTCATATGGTGAGTGCAACCACTATCTATGATCTAGACACCATTCTTAATAACCTTAGATATGAGTGCAATTTCTACAAACCTTTCTTCTTCTTCTTTTGAATCATCCTTCAGGGCTACAAATACCATCTCAATGTCTTCTTATGATTTGGTGTCAGTGTCATTAGCTCTATTCTTAGCTAGGTAACAAGCTTTCTTCCCTTTGTCCTTGTAGTCTCGGGTATCTCCTTTTTTAGATTTTTGGTTGCTTCGGTAATCTCTGTTATCACCTCTATCAAACTTCTTCTCACATGATCTATCATTACTTCAGTTATCTTTTCTTTTGTTTGGACATCTTGCAACAAAGTGTCCAAACTCTTTACAATTGAAACATACAAGTGGTAATTTACCTTTGTATTTACCTTTGCCTCTCTGCAATCTTCTTGCCATTAGTGCTTCAATCTCATCAAGTACTTGATCCTCATTATCACTTTCACTACCATTTTTAATAACATGTATATGACTTGAATTACTTATTTTCAAAGAAGATTTGAATGTAGATTCTATAGATGGTAAGACACTATTATCAAATTTATTCATCTCAAATGAAATTAGTTTACCAATCAAACTATCTAGAGTAACTGTATTGTTTGCAACCGCTCTCATTTCTTGATTAGCAGAAACTCTAATAGCATATACATGCAGTAAGGCTCTTAAGATTTTACTTACCACTGTCTCCTCTTCAAGTACACCTCCAACTCCTCGGATATCATTGACTACCTCTTTAATTTTGTAGCTATACTGAGTGATATATTCTCCTTCTTTCATCCTTAGGTCATCAAACCTCCCTCTTAGGCTTTCTGCCTTAGCTCTTAGAACATTAGCATCTCCTTCATGTACCAGCTTCAACTTATCCCACATTTGCTTTGTAGAGGTGCAGGTTTTGACATCTTCAAACTCAACATCAGAGAGTGATGAGGCAAGCTCTATCATCATGCAATTATGCTCATGCTTTTCTCTTAATTGATCAAGAGTGTGAGGTCATGTAGGCAACACAAATTCAGTATCAAGGTGTTGAGTAACATCATTACCAATAACTGATAGGTGGAGTCTTATTCTGCTTTTCCATGATGCAAAGTTGTCTTTATTCAACTTGGGCACATATCCCCTGTTCATCTTGTGATCTTTTGCTTGAGCTGTTAAACTCCCTTTCTAAGCACACAAGCTCAGATACCAATTGTTAGTAATAACTGAGATGGGGAGGGGGGAGGGGTGAATCAGTGGCCTAAAAAATATTTCAATTAATCAACCCAAAAACTTAGCACTACAATATTAAGCCTCTAGTTATCTTTAGTCCTATAAGATGAATGCCTTCAAATATACTTATCAAATTACTACTACTCAAAATACTTTGTTAAACCATATTCTTTTATTTTACTGAATAGTAGTCTTTCATTTACTGAAAAATAGTAAATTACTTAGAGTATACCGATCAATCCAGATTAGTTATGTGTAATGCAAAACACTAAATTAATGACTCATAAACACATTGATAAACGAATTTTTAATGTGGAAACCCTGTTAAGGGAAAAGCTACTTGAGACCGGTAACCCAAAATTTTCACTCTTCTGAAGTGAGCTCGGTGAAGAGCCAACCCTGTTAAAGGTTACAAACACACTGTTTGTGAGGCCTCACCCCGACCCATCATAGCTTTACTGCTCGATCACACTTTGATACTTTATATTTTGATACATTGATACACTTTTTTATTATCCCGACAGAGACTCGAGATATTATGTTATGATGATGATTATATTGTGTAGATTACATTTTGATATGGATTAGACCTAGGATGGGTGGTTGATTTTGATTATATATGTTTAGATAAGTGAATTGATGAGAATATCAAATCATGATTGGATTTGATTATTTCATGGATGTTATGTCATGATGATTATGGAATTATTATGTTTTAAACATTTATGTATGAAAATTACAATTGAGAATTTAATTCTGCTTATTGATTAATGTTGCTAATTATGAATTGAAAATGTATATTGCATGTGATTTTATTATCTTGGACTACTGATGCTCGAGTTTAGTGTGCAGGAAAGGGAACCATGGAATTATTCAAAGAATCAGGGCTAAACACATGTGAATTGAGTAAGCCAAGGTTTAATCCATTAAGGGGTTGAAACCTCATTGTAATGTGATCTTTGTTGTAAACATAATCTGAATGTGTGTTAATAGTTTAAAATTTATGTTGTTGTTTGGACATGTCATTGTGAATGTGATGTGTATTTTGTTCACTTGACACTTGTGTTGTCCATGTGGATGGTGACATGCCAAATTAGGGCTTGGGCAAGAACCACCAAACCTTATAGGATGTTATATTAATCCCACTTGCATATAGATGTCTTGTAGGGATTACATCAAGTTGGAACTTGGATTTGAACTTTAGGGGTACCTTAGAGAGGTTAAAAGTGACCCTAGAGTGTATTTTTGGCCAAAATTAGTTAACCCTAAGGGGGTACCTTGGGTCAGGGCTAGTTTTTACCTATGGAAAAAATCTAGGTCACCAGTATGAGTCTCCAAAATGCCTACTTTTCAAAAGTGGCGAAAATGGAGATGGCCACATGCAGCTAACTTGTCCCACACTCCTTACTAAACTCACAATTAAGATGGGAGACAAGAGGTAAGACAAAAGAATAGATGTCATGTCTCATTATTGCTAAGTCTTGAGTACACTTTTGGGAGTCTTTTTAGAGGGTTTGGGGAGACTTAGTGGGTGTTCACCCACTCTCTAATTTTAGAGACAATTAGGGTTTGGATAGAGGAAGGATAAGGATTTGGGCTCTTCACAAGTTTTATTTTGCCATAACACATTTGGAAGGTTGGTCTCCCTTGCCATGAAAGTACTTGTTTTGTTGCAAGTAGATTTGCATGCTATTGTTTTATGAATACGAAATCTTGTATGGTGTTCATGTATGAAATCTTGTATAGTGTTGTTGTATGTAGATTTTGTTATCATGTGTTGGGTTGGGAATGCATTTGGATTTTGTATCAATTCTTGTTCTTTTGGATTGGGAGTGTTGTTCATGGGAGTTAAGACATTACTCACCCTTTGGGAAGGGAAGAAGTGGCCATGGGTGAAATGGTTAGTTGGGCTCTCCATTGTAGTGAGAGTCTCTTCTCTTGGAGAAGAGGGATAATTTCATAGAGTATGGGCTCTATGAAGCCATGTTGTAAATATTATTTTGGTATAGAAATGACCAAATGTGTATATGGAAGGAATGTCAATGAAGCCTTGGAAAGACATGAAGAAACTCTTATTGAAGAATTTGAAAATGCAAATGACATTCTCCTCCTTGGAAAAGCCCACCTTCACCCTACTTCAATGGGTTTGGAAAACTCATTTATGAAACCTTAGTTGGGAGTTTATTGTTGTTTTGTGCATATATGATATTTTGTGAGGATTTAGATGTGTTATCTTGTTTAGCCTTGGTTCTCCAAGCTCAGGGGTGGTCTCCTTGAGACCTTGGTTGGGAGGTGAGCTTCTCATGGTTCCCCTCATGAAATTTGTAAATTTTTGAAGTCAAGATGATGGTGAAAGAAGTTTGAAAGAAATCCCTACTTGGGGTAGTTGTGTGTAAGTAACTTCAATGTTGCATAGTCACTCATTTGTATTGAAATTTATTTTTTGTTGATTGGTGTAATGTTTATTTTGGAAGCTTTTCAAGCTAGATGTGAAGAGTTCTCATTCTTTATGTAATGATTCATTGAAGGAAGAAGTGTTGCATACCATCGATGTATTGTATAGATTTACCATCTTGAAGATATGTAATTGTAGTTTGTAAGATTACCATAATGTAAATGATGGATTCTTTAGTTCATGCATATTGCATTCTATTGCTTAAAAAAAAGAAGAAGTTAACCATTCATGTTAGAGGGATACCCAATATTGAAAGAGAAAGACAATATAATAGTTTCATATCATAAAAATCTTGAGGATTTGTGAATCTTGAAATCTTCATAATGTATGCAAATGTAAGTTTTTAAGTTATTGGAACTCTCCATTTTCCCTTTGAAAGTCTCCATTTCATCTTCATAGATTCAACTCTCTACATTAAAAATCCCTATTTCAATCTCAACTCTTGAGAAGAAGAAATAACCTTGATAACAATAACAAATCAAACTAGTTAGTATGATAATATAAAAATTAACTAATACTATTAGTCCTCTTAGTATATTGCCCTTATAAATCAACCCATATGCATACAATGGTCTATTGCAAAAATTGAACCAAGAAAATCAATATGGAAGAGCTTATACCAAACAAAGCCCATGACACTTTCCAGATTTAGAGAAAAAATGTTCTTTGAAATTTGTATGGGAAATGAAATATTCTCCTTACCACAAAGAATATTCCTTTCCCAATGTGCTCTCTCTCTAATTAAATTTGTATTCTAATCTCACTAACATAACCATGTAATTAATCCTAAATTTTAAATTAAACTTACCTTGCCTTTCCCACTTCCCGTGGGCCCCACTCTTACCACCCTCCTTACCCTTTTACCTCCTTGCTTGGGTGCCACTTTGCAAAGTTGTTAAATATATCTAATTGATTTAGGGGCTGCACTACTTGGTTTATGCGCCACCTTCCTTGCTGTCACACCCTGCAAGTTCTGACATGTCTTTTTTCCCAAGTCAATCCTCTCTCCCCTTTCATGCGAGATTCACCTTGGGAAGATGGGAGATTTGTTGGTGGGCCCTTGCATCATCACCATCATGCTTAAAAACCCGCACCACCCTTGCTGTCTTATCTTCCATGTGAAATTTCTTGCATAGGAACGGGGATAAGTTAGGTGGTGGGCCCCATACAAATCATTCAGACCTACACTTTCCCATAGGAATTCGATCCCCCTTTGCATTTTGAACTTTGTGGTGAGAAAAAGATAGATTAATAAGTCAGTAGATTAGTTAGGTTAGGAGATTATTTGGTAGATAGATTAGATTATTAGGTAGTTAATTGATAGTTTAAGTTAGTTAATTAGGTCTATTTATTTATTATTTTTAATTCTTAATTGGGTAGCATTGTATACATATATAAATTGATTCAATGATGTAGCTTGGTTTAGTTAGTAGATTAATAACTTTTGGTTATGAAAGATGAATGGATTTATTAACATGAGATAATTTTATTGGTATTGGAATAACATATTAAAATAATAATTAATCATTTTAAATGGATCCTTAACATTAGTTGTTTAGGTTATTTTAAAATTGTGAGATTTGTGAATTAATTTAATAGAGATTTTGGCCTAAGATTTTGATTAGCCTATTAGAGAAATGGATTTACTCAATTTATTCAAATGTATAGTTAATGTTGATTTAAATTTTATCATCATGGAAAAAGGATTATGTTACTCTTGTGTTCAAGAGGTTAGGGGTTATGTTAGATTTTAATTAGAAGTTAATTTAAATTTTGTATTAAAGGATAATTTAATTGTCTTATTAAGGTTAATTTAAAGTTGTTTTGTTAAGAGATTGATGAATTAGGAATGCATGTGTTTTCATCAAAGGGGGATAATTTTATTAATGATGTTGGTAGGTTAGGAAATCAAATTTGATTTAAGCTATTAGATTTTAATTAATAGTTGTTTGGTATAGTGAAATTGTTATTCAATTTTAAGCATATCAATTGATAAATGTTTCATGTATGTTGTTTATAAAGGAGTAGAATATTAATTTGACTAGGCTTTGAGCTAGTAGTTAATGTTGAAAGAAAACTGGAACTAGATTTGAATGGATTAAGTTGTAATCTAGGTTAAGAGTTAAGTATGCATTAGGTCAACCTAATCCAACATATGTTCTTAACAACTAACTATCATCATGATACTAAACGTAGTTAAACATGGAATCAAAGTTAGATCATCCCGAGTTAAACGTTCATATAACCCGTGGAACAAGTTGATGCTCCAACTCTGCATCTGTTTGTGGCATGACCCTAATTCAATCTGCAAATATACCTTGTAACTCGAAGGTTAACTCCACCATGCTATCACCTTGCTAACTCAACCATTGTTAGTTGTACATACTTATGTGTTTTAAGAAAAAAAATTGTGTATGTGTTTTGCCCTTGTTTTGGGCATGACACTGTTAGGTGTGACCTTGTTAGAGGATTTAAAAGATTAGTTTGTAACTTGCTATCGGGCATTTCTATGCTACCTTCCTTGTCCAAACTATTCTGGTTTGTCAAATGGTATCTGGCATCTCATGCTATCTTCATGATCAAACTTTTTGATACTCCTTGGGATGTATCTCAATATAGAAAGGATCTTTAAATCCCGCTCATATGATTTGTTCACATATACAACTTATACTTGCAGATTTTTAGATCTATTGTAAGCTCATAAAACCAATCTGATCAATATATCTTTTCAATACCTTTGCTCCACTTTTGTTCTCGATGATGCTATGCTCTGTTGCTCGGTGTCTGCAGAAATATTTAGCTCTTTCCTCAACTTGATTGATCAGGACTATATGAAGTTCTTCTTCTTTAGTTTCTCTCTAGCATCCTCTTTTTCATTCACTCTCCTTAATTCGTAATGAACTAATTTGTCTCTTTATAGACATGATATCACCATTTCTAGGTTCTTGACTTTCTTGATCTTGGTGTGATCCACAATCTTAGTCAATCTGATTTAAAGAAAACTCTTGTTTTATCTTGCAGAGATCTTCTTGCCAACTAGAAAAAACAACTTTAATCCTTTACTTATCTTTGGCTTTATCTTATCAATGAGAACAATGATAACTACCAGTTAAGTCTATATTTAGCTCTGTCAGCTAGATATTTTGTCATTTCTGAACTTCCGTTAGCTTCGGTGTTTTAACTCTTGTTAGCTTTGATCAACACTTCAGTTCTCCTCAGGCTTCTCCATTAGGGGTTTTTGTCCATCGGGGTTGTCTGTAATTTTGGCCGTCGGGTATGCTTGTGATTCTGCTTGTTGGTAATGCTCGTCAGGTTCTTTGCTCGGGCATCACTATGACTTAACTTTCGGTGATCTCTGTCTGTCGGGTTCCACTAGTCGTTGGTGTTTGAATTCACTTAGTGAATGCTTATCTTTTATGCATTACTGAAAGCATAATTTTTATTTCTTTGATTCTCTGAAGTCTTTGACACTTTGAATATAACTGATCAGATTATATCAAGGTGACATCAATGACAATACAATCCATTAACTATTTTAATATCTTGCATTATCTTTCTGCATTTTAGTGATCAACTTAACATCTTCAAACATTCAATCAGTAACATGTCATCATTGATACCAATTTTTGGATTACAATATCACTGAGGAGGAGGAGTGAATCAGTGATATGATAATTTAGTATCAATTTTTAATCAAAGATTATAATACTTACTCAAATAGAATAAAGAGATAACAAGACAAATGAAACATGCACAAAGAATATGACACAAGGTATGTCCTGAGTGGAAATTCTATTGGGGAATAAAACCACACAAATTGCCTCACTGGATTATGTGAAAATATCCTTTTACAATGCCTCATTGGTTGTACATCTATCTCACTGGCAATGTTATCTCACTGATAGACTTTTCTATGCCTCATTGGCTTCTCTTTTCTAATACAATTGTTTATACATACTGAGTCAGAAAATATGATTAAGCATAATGATTACAATCCAATACCATACATCATTGAATACAAATATGACTTTGCATTGAAAAATACATAATATGAGATTAGAATGCCTATAACCTCAATCAGGTATTTCTGATCACAAAACTAATGTGCAAAAAAACAAAGTATGTTTCATGTACATCCAATATATCTATTTGTGCAGCAAATGAATTTCCTCTATGATTCTTTTAAAGAATTCCATTCTGATCAAATAAAATGTAACTTTCATGCACGGAATTGTTTTAAAAAAATTGTCTCTAATTATGTGTCCCAAAAACCGATTCCCATTTTTTTTAATCTCTAACCAATTTATCAATTAATCCTTTACAAAAATTGGTTAACCTTCACTATAAACTTCCTTAATAAATGAAATGTTTTATCTCTTCTTTTAAAATCACAAAAATATATAATCTTTGTAATAACATGTTTATCTCTATGATTAAGTCTCGGTCCATGTGTAATCTCTTAACAAAAACTTGTCATAACAAAAACTCCTTAAACATGATCAGACTCAACAAAACCTTGACAAAACAAAAACCTCATTACTACATGATTAGACTTGACAAGTTGTTAATCTAGATCACATAGTAGGGACCTAAAGAAACACAATAATGACAGTTTACAAACCTCGGGTTAGACAATTGACGAACATACCCAAGTCAAGAGTTTGATTAAAGCTAATACAAATTCAAGAACCCTTGACTAGGGTTCACAAGATAAGGTAACATTTACATTTTTAGAAAAATCCAAACTTGTCCCTTACTCGAAATGATTAAGATAGAGACTCTTAAAAAATGGTTAGGGAAACAAAGAAACAAAAAGATTGATGCCATTCTTTCATGAATACAACCCTAACTCAGATTTGAAAAAACATAAACACAAATACGAATATGATGTAAACAAAACCCAAATTAGGAAAGTTTATATTCACAAACATAAGAAATGATTTGATAATCTTTTAACTATAATGCAGTGACTTGAATAAAGGACTGCGAGTAGAGTTAAAAATCAAAGGATTAACAAAGACATGACCACAAGTAAGACAAAAACAAACTAAATAAATTGTTAATAACAAAAATGATTAATCAAGAAACGAAGAAAGAAACCACTTGTAGAAACTCTTCTTTCTCAAAATCCCGTGATTCTGTACAAAAGTATCCTTTCAAAATACTTTCCAAATTGCCTTTTCCATCTTTAAAAATCATCTTGCAACTGTTTTAGTCAATACCAAGATCCCAATCAAACTCATAATGCCATGCCCTAGCTCCTTTGAGCTAGGGTTTCAAATGAAACCAAAACATTTGAATGAACATCATACAATATGCCTTTGTTGTTGCTTTACATGTCGTGTTTAATGACATGTCAAATCAGTCCTTAAACCATTTAATGCTCTCATTGATTCTTACACAACCTTAGCACTATATGCTAAGTATTGTATTGTTCACAACACTTAAGCCCACAACAAAGATGACCAAAAGGCTTGCTGTTATAACCTCATTTTAAGTGTCAAATAAAAACTTTTGCCTTAGTCACTTTTAGTGACCTATTTTAAATACATTTTGAATTCAAATGCAAATCCTTTGCAATGATACAATAGTGGATATAGGAACCATATGATTCTGAAAGAGGCATTATGCCTTGTACAAAATATTGAGTTTCAACTTATCATTTTTTAATACGATAATGAACCAAATTGATTTTGTCCTTCAAACCCGATTGTCAAAAATATATACTCAAGGTGGTGTGAAATTGACAAGATAATGCCACTGATCATGCAAGCACAAAAATGATCATTAATGTAATGTCACTGATAAGTATCAACTGCATAACTAATTTTCAAACCAAATTACAAATTGAATCATCAGATGCAATGAATATGATAATCAACTAAATGTGAAATGTCCCCATGTATTTTGATCAACTAAATGTGAATTGTATGTACTAAAGACCTTATCATCAAAGGACTTTATCACCAAAGTGTATGTCATCAACTGAATGCAAGAAAAAAAAGGTAATCCCATGAATTATGAACTGTGTCATATGATCATCTGTGAATGATGCAACTAATATCACCTTAAAACTATGAGAAAATTCAATGTTGACCAACTCAAAGTACTGAGTGTAACTAGTACTGAATGCAACTTTGATCACCCAATTGAAAGAGTGCAACCAACATCAATGCAACAATGCAACTGTATACCAGAACATACCAAACCATCTACCATTATTCCTTGCATACCCTGTTAGTTCTTTTGGCATCAAGGACAACATGGAGAGGAGCAACATATCTCTCATTCCCCCTTTTTATGTTCTTTTGGTTGCTATACTTTGAACTTTCTGTGTTTTACCAGTTGACTGTGTCGCTTCATTTAGGCATATGTGACATTTCAACACAATAAGTGTGGAATTTTAATAGGCACAGTGTGGTGAATCAGGATAGTAAGTGCGGCGAAAGGATGTCAACAACGACGAATCAGCATGTCAAATGCATTGATTCTTCCCCTTACCTGTAATAAATCAAAAACCATAGACAGAAAAGTAGCATGATCTTGATTGTGAAAATTAGTACATCAATGTTAAATAATCCAGAATGAAAATAGCAATCAGATATTTAAGAATTAGAGAAAAAATGACAGTAATCAAAACTAAAAATAGAATAGACAAAATGATTAAAGACAGTAGCAGAGAAAATATAAGAAGGTAAGCGCGACACATCTAGATATCAAGTGCGTCATTCTATTTTATCAAGTGTGTTTCTTTTGTATTAAGTTTGTGTCGAATGGACAAGGTAAGTGTGTCAATTTCATGTAAAGATTACATACAATATCATGGTGAATGTCTAAAATGTCTGGAACTTGTACCAAAATGTTGGTGAACGTTGAGTTGAACACCATTCTCCTTTGTATTCTATTAACAAAGCCTTTGATAAATACTTGAGTAAAATATTTTTCATTTCCTAAAGCTACATTGGAAGTTTTGGAATTTAAAATAGAGCTATGAAGGTCAATGTGTTATCCAAATTTCCCCATCCTGTCAAATATGGATACAAGTGGAGAAAAATGTGGCTCCCACGAGGGTAGAGCCCAACTTGTAAATTCTGTAATATTCATGGTCTTGGTCTTTCTCTCTACATCTTTCCAAGGCCTCTGGCTACCCTTATTCATGAAATAGCCTAAGTAAGAAACCCTATGCCTTTCATGATATAAACCCTAGTTATCCGATGGTTGTTCTATTTCTTCGTTACCTTTATAGATAAATTAAGTTCCTTTTAAGGCACGTGCGCTTTTCAATCCCCCTTTAGTCTCCTAGTCACTTAATAAAAAGAGAATATTCCATATTGATCGACGACTTCGAGATTGCCTTGGTCGCGGGTTCTCTATAAGAAAAAGAATAAGTTGTTTTTGTCTTGATACTTAGCGCTGGCCGTTGATCGTGTTCTAATCTCATGGTGGTCGCTAAGTCTCTCAAAGTAACCCAAGGTTCACAAAAGATCATGAGATCTCGCGACTTAGTGTATTTCTAATCCTCCAGATGCAACCTGAGTTTGAAGATGAGTTAAGTTAAAACCCTTCAGTCGCTAGTCTTAGGAACTAACCATGATCAGACAAAGTGTTTTGAGATTACGAGACTCTCATTTGCCGAGTCTCTGAATGAACTCATGGTTAGAAGGCGGGTTTGGTCAAAGGGTCAAGGATTTACAGTCTAGTGATCGTGGGGGAATGACAGATAAACACATGGTAGAGGTGGACATAGGTATTATGTATGCAGTCACTGGGTCTTGATAAGAAATGGAATATTCCTTTTTGGTCTGGAGACTTAGCGATAACCGTTGATGCTAAGATGATCCTGCGGTGGTCGCGTGATCTCGTTATAAACCCAGAGTTAGGAGAATAATTCAGCGACATGGAGACATTAAGGATTTCTGCTACCAGAGTCAAAGCTGAGTTAAGACTGGAGTTAGAGATAAAGGTAAAGGTTGAGCAAGTTATATCAGATCATGTGGTCAACTTAATGAATTGGCTATAAGATGCGCAAGATCTATCTCATAAGCGATCAAGTTGTGATGACATGTGACAGATGCGCTCGGTCAGAATAATGATAGAGTGGAATTTACAGCTCAAATGGTCATAAGAAAATAATGGATCGACACATGGCAGCAGGCAGGCCCGGGTTTTATGTGCTCAGTCTCTAAGTCGCTCAAACACGGTAGAATATTCCATATGGTTTGGCAACTTAGAGTTTTCCTTCAGTCGCTTTGTCTCGCGAGGTAAAGGAATATTCTGAAATCATTTAGAGATCATCCGCGAGCCGTTGATCTTACCAAGATCGTAGGGTTGTCGCTAAGTCTCTGAACAAATGCAAAGATAAGTGAAAGGTAAGGAGATTACGCGATTGCATTGTTGTCAAGTCTCAGAAAGGAACTCAAGGTTAAGGTAAAAGTCTGGAGACTTTGAGACACAAAGAGAAAATGGTAACCTGGGTAAAAGGTAGGTCAAAAGACAATCAGAACTAGAGGGAGATCGACGACTATAGTTTAAAAAAGGAAAAGGTCAAAGATTTTCTGAGCCGTTGATAAAATCATCTCGCGCCACCTGTGACTGTTGCATATTCAAATATTTAAAATTCAAAAGATCTGAATCTCAAATTCATGGCGATGGCATAAGCTTTCAAGTTGCAAACAAAGAGATGGGTCAAGCTGACTTCTCAGAGTCACATTTTATGGCAAAGTGAGATATTTTAAGGACATATCTGATATTCTGAGATATTTCTTGAAGGCATTGATGAGCAGAATTGACAGTCTTAGGGTTTCTGATTATTCTATTGCAAATGTATTGTAACCTTAATTCCTAGATTAGATTGACTTCCGAGCCTGAGTGCTAGGGGAGTAGTGTATATAAGTTAGTTTTCAAGCTTTTTAGCTCAGGTTTTTCAGCTTATGAAATATTTTTTGTGGCATTTTATCCGCCCTTATGTTTTCATATGTTTGCAATCTCATTGATTTTTCAGATATTGCAAAGGCTTTTTGTGACATTTTCTCTATCCCTGGGCCTTCTTGTCTGGATTTCTCTTACTGAATTGGAATATATTGAATGTTCTCAGAGAAATCTTGGAGTTCCTGAACCCTCTTTCTTTTTGCAATTCTGTGTACTATTATATTTGATCTGATTTAGATGAGTTTGAGGATATTCTTCAGTCCCCTATCATCTTGTCTCATTCCTGTGCCTGGTTGCAGAAGTGGATGTTTGTTTGCAGGTCATAGTTCGTGTCTACTCATAGTGAATACACTATTGTTTGTGAAATTACTTATTTCCCTAAATAGCCTCTGTTTATCTCAGACCTCTCTATGAAATACTTATGCAAGCCTATCTAGAAAGTTGTGTTCTACTAGATTCAAGGTTTCATGCTGATCTCATTCACTGTGTTGTGATTCAAGTTACCTTTGGTGTATCACCTAGTAGGATAATTTTCTTCTAGTTATTTCCCTTTCAATCATTCCTTCTATCGCTTTTCCTTCAAGTTTAATTTTCATGTCAAGAGCAGATTAGGTGATTATCCAAGAGGAACTGGCCTAGAATCTGGAGGCTTCACTTCAAGTTAGCATAGGTCCCATAACCTCAAAGTGATTCCCATGTTATAATAGATTATCAAGACCAAGAGAGCTTGACTAGGGTGCAAATTTAGTGTATAATAGTTATGGAATGCTTGGTGGGACTACATAAAAGATCAGATTCAAAGCTCTCCCCCCTTGCACACCACAGTTCTGGTACGCCCGGTGGGACCACAAAAGAAGTTGATCTTTTAAAGCTATGTTATCTTTGATATACTGATAACATATTACAGACCTATAAGAGGTCATTGAGTTTCATATCTGGCGACTCCAAAGGGTGTACTGGTTTCAAGGATCAAGTGCTGGTATGTTTTAAATCTTCTATATATTCAGAATTCAACTAATTACATCATTAGACATGTCAAATTATTATGGACAGTCAAGTTACTCACCATCCTATTATGAGAATAATGCTCAATAGGCTAGTCATCAGCCATATGAGAATCATCCAAATCCTCCTTTTACCCCAAGCTACCATACTATACAAGGCTATCAATATATCCAGCATGCCCCAAATCAATATGTCTTTGCACAAGTTTATGAGCAGGCTCTCCAACAAGAAGGATCATGGGAACACAAGTCTCTAAAAGAAAGTCAAGAGAAGCTATCTCATCATGCTTACCACCCTCCTGCCCCCTCTCAACCTTATTGGCAGTAGACTCATAATTTTGACCGGTCCTAAGGAAACTATTTCATGCCTGATCAACAGGAAGTTTTTTTCAATCAGCCTCAAGGATTGGACTCGATTGGAATGATGAAAGAGTAGGAAAAGACAAAAGTTTTGTTGCTTGACATGATCAAGCAGATGTTTGAGATCAGGGAGCAGAAAGGAATGGAAGCTCAAAGTTATGAGCAAGATTTAGTTTCTAACCAAGTGGCAAAGGATCTTGGTGATGAGCATCAAATATTTTTTTTGAAGAAGATCTTGATCGACAAATTGCTGCCACAACAACAAAGCTGAGATCACAAACTACTGATCAAGGGGGTCATGAGTTCAAAATTCCAAGTTGGAGGAATCCCCTACCCCAAGAGCCTATACATGAAGAGTCTACAGTGTGTCCATATCCAAGCTTTAGGGACATCCTTCAAGCACATGAACATGTTATAGAGCAATTGCAGCCTTGCTATGATCAACAATAGGAAGGTCATCAAAGAGAGCTGGCTACAAAAGAGCAACACCAAAATGATAGGGGCTTCGATTTTCCAAGCTTCAAAAAGGGTATGCCTCCTATATCTACCCCTGAGCCCTCTCAATTTCATATCGCAAGTTTTAAGGAAAAAAATTCTTTCCAAGAGCCTATACTTGAGGAGTTTCAGTCCACCACTTTCAAGACAATTGTTTGGGGAACATCATAGAGGATTTGTGTGAGGAGTTTGATGACAGGAAGCTAGCTGTTCCAAAGAACCTCCAGAGGGTTGACAACTTTGGTGAGCTCTTAGCCTGTTTAGAAGAAGATGATGATCCCATGACTATGGAGGAGGAGTTGACATGGCTATCCATAATGAGGGACAACCATGAAGATAAAGAAGAAAGCGTCAAGAAAAGTTCTATTTTCAGACTTTCAAGAGGTTTCCCTATCAGATACTTGGCCTAGAAGGAGTTTACTGAGACATCTCCATATGAATCATTTGAGGTAAGTGAATTTTATCTTAGTTTTCAGGAGGTAGCTCTATATTTCCTGACATATTTTTATGTGCCTCATATCTTATGGCTATCCTTATGCATTCAATGCAAAATATCTTAATGAGGAAGGGTAGTTAGTTCAACATACCGGTGGATGGTTTTGATTAGCCAATTTTTTGCACTGTTAGTTTAGGTTAGTTTTCCTATTTTTCCTAATTTTTAGGTTAGTTTCCTGCTTTCCAAGAAGTGCTTGTGCACAGTTAGTAGTTCCTCCTCCTGGTTTCAATCTATTTCCAAAGGTTCTATTTTTGCTCAAAAGATGACTCCATGCCCAATGGATGCCAAAGGCCACTAGTTTTCAATGTCTAGCAGGCTGACATCCCACAAAAATTGCCAAGAATGTTATCCAAATCTCTTCATCCTATCAAATCTGGCTACAAGTGGAGAAAAATGTGGCTCCCACGAGGGTAGAGCCAAGCTTGTAAATTCTGTAATATTCATGGTCTTGGTCTTTCTCTCTACAGGTTTCCAAGGCCTCTAGGTGCCCTTATTCATGAAATAACATAAGAAACCATATGCCTTTCATGATATAAACCCTAGTTATCTGATGGTTGTTCTATTTCCTCGTTACCTTTTTAGATAACTTAAGTTCCTTTTAAGGCATGTGCATTTTTCAATCCCCATTTAGTCTCCTAGTCGCGTAATAAAAAGGGAATATTCCATATTGATCGGTGACTTCGAGATTGCCCTGGTCGTGCGGTCTCTATAAGAAAAAGAATATGTTTTTTTGGTCTCGAGACTTAGAGTTGGCCGTTGATCATGTTCTAATCTCATGGTGGTCGCTAAGTCTCCCAAAGTAACCCAAGGTTCAAAAAAGATCATGAGATCTTGTGACTTAGTGTATTTCTAATCCTCTAGATGCAACCTAAGTTTGAAGATGATTTAAGTTAAAACCCTTCAGTCGCGTAGTCTTGTGAACTAACCATGAACAGATAAAGTGTTTTGAGATTACGAGACTGCTCAGTCGTCGAGTCTCTGAATGAACTCATGGTTAGAAGGCAATTTTGGTCAAAGGGTCAAGGATTTATAGTCTGGTGATTGTGGGGGAATAAAAAATCAATACGTGGCAGAGGTGGACCCAAGTATTATGTATGCATTCATTGGGTCTTGATAAGAAATGGAGTATTCCTTTTTGGTCCGGAGACTTAGCGATAACCGTTGCTGCTAAGATGATCCTGCGGTGGTCGAGTGATCTCGTTATAAACCTAGAGTTAGGAGAATGATTCAGCGACATGGAGACATTAAGGATTTTTGCTACCAAAGTCAAAGCTAAGTTAAGACTGGAGTCAGAGATAAAGGTAAAGGTCAAGCAATTTATATCAGATCATGCGGTCAACTTAATGACTTGGCCATAAGATGCGCAAGATCTATCTCATAAGCGATTGAGTTGTGATGACATGTGGTAGATGCACTGGGTCAGAATAGTGATAGAGTGGAATTTACAGCTCAAATGGTCATAAGAAAATAATGGATCAACACATGGCAGTAGGCGGGTCCAGGTTTTCTGTGCTCAGTCTCTAAGTCTCCCAAACACGACATAATATTCCATATGATTTGGTGACTTAGAGTTTTCCTTTAGTCACTTAGTCTTGTGAGGTAAAGGAATATTCCAAAATCATTCAGAGATCATTTGTGAGCCGTTGATCTTGCCAAGATCACAAGGTTGTCACTAAGTCTCTAAACAAATGCAAAGAAAAGTGAAAGGTAAGGAGATTACGCGACTGCATTGTCGCCAAGTCTCGGAAAGGAACTCAAGGTTAAGGAAAAAGTCTGGAGACTCCGAGACACAAAGAGAAAATGGTAACCTGGGTAAAAGGTAGGTTAAAGGCAGGTCAAAGGACAATCAAAATCAGAGGGAGATCGATGACTATAGTTTAAAAAAGGAAAAGGTCAAAGATTTTTTGAGCCGTTGATAAAATTATCTCGCGCCACCTGTGACCGTTGCATATTCAAATATTTAAAATTCAAAATATATGATTCTCAGATTCATGGCGGTCGTGTAAGTTTTCAAGTTGCAGATAGAGAGATGGGTCAAGCCAACTTCTCAGAGTCACATTTATGGCAAAGTGGGATATTTTAAGGACATATCTAATATTCTGAGATATTTCCTGAAGGCTTTGATGAGCAAAATTGCCAGTCATAGGGTTTTTTATTATTCTATTGCAAATGTATTGTAACCCTAATTCCTAGATCAGATGGACTCCTGAGCTTGCTTGCTAGGGGAGTAGTGTATATAAGTTAGTTTTCAAGATTTTTAGCTTAGGTTTTTCAGCTTATGCAAGATTTTTTGTGGCATTTTATCTGCCCCTAAGTTTTCATATGTTTGTAATCTCATTGATTTTCAGATATTGCAAAGGCTTTTTGTGACATTTTCTCTGTCCTTGGGCCTTCTTGTCTAGATTTCTCTTACTGAATTGGAATATATTGAATGTTCTCAGAGAAATCTTGGAGAATTCTATGTACTATTGTGTTTGATCTAATTTAGATGAGTTTGTGGATATTCTTCAGTCCCCTGTTATCTTGTCTCATTCCTGTGCCTAGTTACAGAAGTGGATTTTTGTTTGCAGGTCATAGTCCATGTCTACTCATAGTGAATACACTATTGTTTGTGAAATTACTACTTTCCCTTAATAGCCTCTGTTTATCTCAGACCTCTCTATGAAATACTTATGCAAGCCTATCTAGAAAGTTGTGATCTACTAGATTCAAGGTTTCATGTTGATCTCGTTCATTGTGTTGTGATTCAAGTTACCTTCGTTGTATCACCTAGTAGGATAATTTGCTTCCAGTTATTTCCCTTTCAAGCATTCCTTCTATCCCTTTTCCTTCAAGTTTACTTTTCATGTCAAGAGCAGATTAGGTGATTATCCAAGAGGAACCGACCTAGAATCCAGAGTCTTCTCTTCAAGTTAGCATAGGTCCCACAACCTCGAAGTGATTCCCATGTTATACTAGATTATCAAGACCAAGAGAGCTTGACTAGGGTGAAAATTTAATGTATAACACAATGAATGTAGTAGTTTTATCTCATTCTTCCTTAACCAACATAGTGATCCATTGTTGAAAACAATTATTAACTTTTACAAAAACCTATGGAAATTAATTTGTTCAATCAAACCTATTATACAGAATAAATTTTTAAAAAGAATTGAAAAAGAAACATTAAAAAAACTGGGGGACAAATAAAATACTTAGAATATGTGCCAAGATGTTGGTGAATGTCGAACTGAACACCTTCGGTGACTGCGAATAACAAAGCTATGGCGAAGCCCAATAAAATTTTTATTCCTCCCATATCCATCACTTTGAATACCAAAGTTGAATAAGTTTGAGCATTAAATTGAATGCTAAATTCAACATTTTGTAGAAGCAAGGTATAAGTTATTAAGCCTTTCGTTGTCTATAAGGGTTTTGTGTATAATATCGGACAGTTGGTGTTCATTAAATACAATTAGTTGCTTATTCTAGGAATCCAGTTCATAGAATATGAAGCATTTTTTTTTTGGTTTATATCGATGCTTTTGATGACCACCTAGGGCTAATGCAGCTATAGGGTTAAGCCTGCGAAAAATAATTAAAAATTTTATTGGATATTTTATTTCTTAATTTTTGTGAAAATGTTAAACAACTCCCTAAACTCTAAAAATCACTTTTAAATTTTATGTAACTTAAAAGGTGTAATCCAGTTGGTAATTAAACCAAAATGACAATGCTCAATTTTAAAATTGTTTAGTTATCATTTTTAAGAAAAGTTGAAGGTTTATTAATGACAAACCTATATGTTGCATGGTATTTTGTGAAAAAATGAAAAATGCAATTTGAGAGTTGATTTTTTCCTCTATTATATTATTTTGTGGGTAAAAAATAAAGGGTAGAGAAAAATATTGGGGCAAAATGGGTGTGCATATGTCCAATGACCCATCTTAAGAGTCATTTATAAAAGTGGTCCACTTAGATTATTCTTATAATGAAGACAAAGTTAGAGGCCTCGAGCATAGAAACGTGGGGACTGATCCATATTAGGATTCATGTGGAATGTTTGAGAACAATAACAAGAAATTTAATATGGAGTGCCTATTTTTGGATTCAACTGCGTAAAATTTTTTACATCAACATTTTGGATCACACTTCATGATCCATCATCGAGATGAAAGAGTTGTATGAGAGAAAATGATTACAACTCTTTCATACTAATGATGGATCATAGAGTGTGATCTAAAATGTTGATGCAAAAAACCTTATGAAGTTGAATCTAGAAACAAGGAACTCTATTGATTATGAACTATGGAAATCTATTCTCTTTCACAAATTTAATGCATAAAGTTTTAAAAATTGGGACTCACATACTTGTGGTTGATGTGCAATGTGTAATGAAGAAAAAAATATTAAAAAATAAACAACATAAAATTTATAGCAATCTAAATGTGGTTGACCTGCGGTGTTATAATAAGAGATAAATGAATGCACATCTGGGTATGTGCAAGATCATGGTATGCCAAAAAGTGCCAATGGGAAAGGCTGTGTTTTCTATCTTTCCAAACATGCCAAAATCCACATTGACTTTTTGTATGGGTCAAACAAAATTTAAATTTGGTTTGGTAATACCAAACCAAATCGAATACCTATTAATATCAGGTATCTGATCCAAATCGAATACCTATTAATATCGGGTATCTAATCCAAATCGAATACCCATTTTGAAAAAAAATAAAAAAACACATTTTAGTAAAATGAGCATAACTTTTGTGTTTCTTATTGAAAATTTGATTTTTTACAGGTGTTTGAAAGGTGATTAGGAGACCTAAAATATGTATAAGGTAATTTTATTAGATTACAGACTGTAAATTAATTATAATCATTTGAAAAGAATCCTTAATTTTGAAACTTATAATAATCACAACTTTTGCACACAAAATCTTTCTTTTTTAGTTCAATTTTTCTCCCATAAGAATTGACATAGTTAAAAAGTATTAAACAAAGAAAAACTTGCATTTTATGTACTAATAAGATTAAAAAAAAATCATAAATAATCATATAGGGTTTCCTTGTTGTCTTTGATCATTTGTACGTAATTGCCCAAGATGACCTAAGAGAAAATATCTCTTTATACCTCCCTTCCCCTATCTCAATTTACTTATTTCTATATTTCTCTCTTTCCCTTTCATTTTATATCCCTTTAAATCCATCTCTATCATTTTTCCTTATTTTGAATCTCTCTTTCTCTTTGTCTCTCTCAATACTAATTTCTCTTCTCTCTATTTATGTCCCTCCCTCTAAGTACCTCTACCCATACCTATTTCTTACATGTCTCTATCACCTCCTTTGAATCTCACTCTTTCCCCCTCTATCTCTATCTTCCTATAGATATATATTCATGTCTATCTATATCTCATTATCTCCATATCTCTCTTATTTTCTTCAACTCTCCCTTCACCTATCATAATAAATCAACTACTTAGAGGGGGGAAGAGACGAGATGGTGGGGGGAATAGGTGGGATGGTGAGATGACAGAGGGAGAAAGGAGAAATGGAGAAGAGGAATGAGAGAGATATGTGGTAGAGAGAGAGGGAGGATGTGGAGATAGATGAGGTAGAGATAGAAGGGGGGTAGTTAAAAGAGGGAATAGATATTGATGGTGATGAGAGAGAGAGAGAGAGAGAGAGGTCCTTGGTGACTTAAGTGGTCCTAAGGGGTAATCATATATATTAATAGGTCATGGGATATATTAATGGGTGTTAGGATACATTAATAGATCTTATGGGATCCTAAAATACATTAATGGGTGTGAATGAGTCTTAGGACACATTGATGGGTCAAAAAGTATCCTAGGATACATTAAGGGTTCCTAGGTATCCTAAGGGGTCCTAAAGGGTCATAAGGGGTCCTAGGACATACTAATGTGTCCTAGGGCCCCTTATGATCTCTTAAAATCGCTTAGGATTGTTGATACTATAAGGTCTAATATTACTGAGAGTGGGGGGTGAATCAGTAATCTATTAGAGATGAAAATTTTCACAAATCATTCAATACCATAAACCACATTCATTAAATTTAAACCGTATGCATGCTTTAATAAAAGTAACCAAAAAATTATCCACACATGCAAACAAGTAACACCAGTGTTTTTTTATCATGGAAACCCTGACTAAGAGTGAAAAAGCACGGTGGGCATTATCACCCAAAAATATTTGCACTCTTCTGAAATGAGCCTTATTAAAGGCGTAGCCCTGTTAGGATCTTACAATGATACCCAATTAGTAGAAGACCTTGCTAGGGAGTCACCCAGTTAAGGGATTTACCTCTAGCTCTATTAGGAGCTTTACTGCTGAGCATTGTTTTTACACAAGTCAATTGCTAGGATTCTGAGATTCGATTTCCTCTCTTGAAAGAATAACAAAGTTATTACCAAGGTTGTCCATGGTCGTGGTATAACCGCTTGGTAAACTCAGTTGAAAATAAATGTGAATGTTCACAAGGAGGCCTTTGCTGGTACATTTCAAACTTGAGGATACATAAAAAACCTTAGTATTGTTTTGTATTTTCTCAAATTTCAATGTATGCAATTTCCTAATGATGCAAATCTAACTTTAAAACTACAATGTGACTTATTTAAATCAATTTCAACAAAGATTAAAAGGTTTGGGTAACAAGGATTGTAAGTAATTTCATGAAAATGAAATCTCATGGATATAAACAATTGTAGAAACCCGCTTGTGAATTAAATGATAAAAAATATGGAAACTCATGAAACATGAATCAAATCATATCACAATTCTATTTTCAACAGATGGAATCTTTTGAAGAAACTTCTACCCAGATGTAAGATTTTCCAAAATCTATCAGATCGTGAAGCCACAAGATGCATGCACCCATGAGACGAATTTATCTTTAAATCAATAGAACTAATCTTTCCAATCATTTGTCACAACAAAATAATTAACAACAACAAACTCCAATTTAATTAATTGTAGATCCATACACAATAAACAGAGTTGGATCTTTAAAATGGATGAACAAGCATAAACACATTCACCAAATTTGTATAGATAGTATAATAAATCACACCATGAATGAAGTACCAATAAAATGTATATTTATTGCATAAAAAATCCAACCTTAATTACATTGTTCTGATGGAATAGATAGAGCTTCAATTATAAAACTCGAAACCCAGAAACTAGGGTTCCAATTACACTAAAATAACTAAACAAAGATTAAAACTAGAGATTACTTAAGAAAAAATAATCCTAGCTGATAGTTAACAAGTTTGCATGGATTTTTAATCCTTTTACATGTTATTAGCACAAGAAATTAGGGCCAAATCCGCCCAAGAAACAAGAAATTACAATTGGAGATCCACTGTTTTGAACTGAAGTCTTCATCTGAAAATTGAAGTTCTCTTGGGAATATTCATCTAAGCTTCTATGTGAGCATGCAACTGATTGACATCCTTTAATTAACCCAAAAAGAACCCAATCCTTCACGTAGTGTGGTTTAAAACAAACCTTTCATGCAAATTTGCTTGGCGTCAGAATGAATCAGAAATCTCTGACCCACCCTCTACTCTAAAAATTGGAAGGTTGAAAATGGCCAAGTATAGATCCTTGAATACCCCCAGAATTTTGGACTTTCAGAGGTCGAAAGGCCAAAAAATTGACCCTGGGAAAATGGCTAAGTGTTCTAAAAAGTCTTCTGAAAATTTTAACTAAGTCCAAGACTGGACACTTAGTCAATTTGAGAGGATGTTCGGATGATCATTTTGGAGTCTTTGAACTCTCTCTTGTACCTTGTCATAGTCCACCATTTGAAAATCCTTGAGGCATTTCTCTTACTTCTTTGAAGGTATTCAACTCAGAAGCAAAGAATTTGATCTCTTCCTCATGTTCTGACATCCTTTGTATATCCTCCTTGAAAAAAAACAATTGTTGGAGATCCTCTTTAGTGTTGATACGTGCCAGAATCCCTTTGAATTGTTGCACAATAGCCTTTACCAAGGATAGAACCTGGTTTCCATCATCTTCATATAAATCCAGGTCTATACTTGTGAAGAAATTCTCTATTTGTTCTACCCACATCATAACCCCTTCATGCCTTTCGTTGATCCCGTGGAGGAATTTATCGTAGACCTTTATTATTTTTTCTATACCTTTGATCCAGGTCTCAAATTTGTTGAGCTCTGACCCCTCATACAATTTGACCAAAAATTGGAAGTGTTGCTTCTTTATTACTTTTAGGTTCTTTAAAACCTTATGCCATCTCTCTATTTGGAGATCCAATCCTTGATCGTCTCCCATAATGTCCACCAATTTGGTGGCTTCCTTGAGAATAAACCTAAATGGTTTCATAATATTCCTGATGATGTCCTCCCTTAACTGCTCAAAATTAGTTTTCCAATCTTCATGAGCCTGAACGAAAGAATATTTCATCCCTACTGAAAATTCCCAAGTATTGCTTTTTTTCTAAAATGGCTTGTAATGAGGCCGCCAAGAAGTTTGGGTCAGTGGGACCTTTTATTTTAAGAACGAAATTCTTCAATGCCTCATTTTGCTCTGTTAGTGACTTTATCTTTTCTTCATCCTTATCCATGAATCCAAGCACATATTTCAACCCTAAGACTGTCAGTGTTTTACTGCCTTCTCTGGTAGGTTCACGTAAGTCAACCTCTTCAAAATTGTAATCTTCTAGAGTTATCTTAGATTGGCTAGTACTTATTGTAGGTACTATCACTTGTGGCTTCCAACAACCTCTGTCATCCTGAGTAATATAATAGATCATCTGTGTTGGTACACTAGGTTCACCTCTATGGAAAGTTTGGCCTAAAAATGCCATGTTTGTATCCCCCTCTTTAGTATATGCCTTCCTTCTTGGTTGTATTACCTTTGTAAACCATCTGGGTTTGGTGAAGGCAGTGACTGACTCATATGGGGAAATTCTCAAAACTAAAGCTACCCCTTACGTGCTTTGGTTCCCTATCCCCTTTTCTCCTTTAGTTTCCTTTTCCAAGGCTTCCCTAACTTCTAAACTTTCCTCCCCTTCATGCACTTCTTTTGTCTCTTCTCTTAGTTTCTCCCTAGTACTAGTATCTAGCTCTTCAGGTGATGAATCCCTTGGAGGGGTACTTTCTAATTTTTTAGATTCCTTCTCTTCTTGGGGATTTTCCTCATCTTTTGATGAGTTAGTCATTATTTCCTCCTAGAGACCTATTACCTGTCTCTAATTTTCATGAGAAGATGGTGCTGACCTTGTGGAAGAAGGAGCTAGAGCAATTTGGTTTGAATAAAAAATGGGAGCAAAAGGTCGAGGAGTGGGAAGTTGAATAGAAGGAGGGGGAGGAATAGGTGCATTTGATGGAATGAAAGGAGGAGTAGGTGCATTTGGTGGAATGAATGGAGGAGGAGTAGATGAACTATGTCCCACACCAATATCCTTCCTAATTCCTTCATCTACGAGCATGCCACTTCGTATCTCTACCTTCTTTGGTTGTATGACCTGGGTGTTTGAGGGCCTTGAGGTAACATGTGCCTCTACATCCTTGGCTATGTCTATAGGCTCCATGGTATATAAAGGCATCTCCATATCCACACTCTCCCCTGAGTCGATCTCCTTGATTTGTTTTTCAATCATGGGACTAGTGAATTGGGATGGAGGAGGAGTAAGACTAACCAGTGGAACTAAGGGTACCTACCCTTCCATAGTTACCTCTCTCGTATGACCAATCATATCTATCATTTGCTCCTTGAACTCAAAAAGATCCTGAAATTCTGAAATATCAAACTCATCAAGACCAAGGGAACCTTTGGGATCTCCTTGTTCCTCAGGTGCTCTTATTTTTATATTGATCAGTATGTCCATTTATTTATCTTTCCTTCTAAGAGTAGTTTTCACCGACTGTGATATTCTCAATAAAGGTACATTCTCTCCTTCCTCTTCTTCCTCCTCTTGCAAGGTTCCAACTGCGGAGATGCATAGGATCTCTTTCTTTTGTAGACCATTTTCTTCTCTTCTTGAACATTCCTAGGTCCCGTGTCTTTTATGGTCAGAGATTGGACTACTTTAGGAGTCTATTTTTGTGAAGCTTATGGTTTTTCAAGTAGTGGAGAGATGCTACCAGTCATCCTTGTCTTTACTGGTTTGGATTTTGGGTTAGAACCATATTCCACGGGTGATCATGCATATATACTGTCTTTGGTTTTTAAGGCCCTACTACTCTGAACTTGGGCATTAGTTCCTTAGATCCCTTCATTGCTTATATCCTTTGGATGGTGGATTCAACTGTGGTTTGATAGATAGGGCATCCATTTTGAATGGATTTTTGATCTATTCTTTGGTGCTTTTCATCACATGTCTAGCCTTGAAGTACATGCTATCATTCTCCTCCTTTTCTACTTCTATATTTAGGATGGGTCATATATATATCTTGTCTTTATTGTATAAAGGATCTAATACATCCTATGTCTCCTTGTCCCATACCTGGGCATAATTCTAAGTTCTAAGACATCTTGTGCTAACTCAAGGGAAATTCTATAATAGTCTTGAATCCTGACTTTGTAATCATCTACACAGTTTATCTAGTGATCCTCCAGGTGAGGCTCATGAACATAATGCCTGCCCATGATGTGATTATAGGTACCAATGGGGTCAAACCTGGGCCTGATCAACCCAAAATATTGCAAAGGACACTCATCCCATTTGATTTCCATACATTTACAAACTCTCATGTCTTGTAAGGAATAAGGGCCCATAGACAGGGGAAAGTCCCAACAATGCTTCTTCTTGTGTTTTATATTCTCATATGTATCTGAGAGTTTCTTGGCCATCTCCAGAATAATTATCCTATCAAAAGGATATCGAGGAAGCTTCTTTTGGGTGAGAGTGTACTGAGCTACTCAGATATACATGAAAGTCTTGAATTGAATATAATAAGGTCCAAGTGCCCTTACTTTGGTAGTCGCTTCCTCAGAGAGTCTCTTTTCATAGTCTCCTTCTATGGAATGAATAATTGCAAAGACAAATGCATCATTGACAATCCTACAATCTGGACTATTTATCATCCATCTTTGTCTTCCTAACTAGCTGAGGATACACAGTGAATGGCCATGCATTTGGATGCCCAAAGACTCCTCTTCTCATTAATCCTAGGTACTCTGCTCTGGCAGCTAGTAGATACACAATATAATAAGTCGTATAGAATTGAAGACTACTCTTTACTGTTACTAATTGTTCATCCAGGTTATCACTGAGGATGGTTGCCCAATCAAATCTGACTTTCCTCCCTTTTATCCTCTCAATCAAGAGGATCATCCAATGCTCTAGTTGGATTTATTTTTGAAGGCCATATAACTTGCTCAACATGGTGACTGCGACCTGAATATCATCTTTTAGATATCCCCTTATCATATCAATATTTTCTAATTTGTTCTTAGGGATGAGGTTGCATCAAATATTCCATGTTCACTACTTCGTAAGAAATTTGAGTGTTCTTTCCAAACAATTCCAATCCTTTATGGATGGAAAAGTCATAAAACGTGTCAATCCCCTTTGGCAAGTGGAAGACATCTTTAATATTGTCAGGTTTGATATCTAGAACAATATCTCATGCCTTATTTTTTACCACCCTTTCATTAGGAACATAATGATTGGCAAGAGCCATGATCAAATTTGAAGATATGATCAAGACAGGATGAATTGCAGTGTTGACTAGACTTGAAAACACCAAAGCAATGCAATTAGCTGATCTCCCATTGGGCTGAGCACATCTGGTAAGGAAGTCCTTCTAGTCCACATTTATGATGTCTATGTCTGTGATCTCATTGTAGAGATCCCCCACCTTTGATATGGGGTGTGATACCCTTTGAATAGGTATTTCATTGGTGATCTAGTCACTTTTTTTTGGCATCCTGCAAGAAAACATGCAACTATCAGTATTATTTATTGAAAAAACTACTTAAAAGCAAGAAAAAGGTAGAAAACCTAGAGAGCCAAGCCCAACAGTTTAAAAAAAAAATCTAAATAAGTTTTTCTTCTATTTTTAGCCTTTCGGATATTCGGACACCAAAGACGGGATAAGCCTCTGAAAGACCAAAAGTGAAAATAAGGAACCCAAGGAATGTTTGGTTACGGATTTGTAGAGGTAAAAAATGTGAAGAGTATCGGTGTTTCAGAGTTTTAGAGTGTGAGGGATGCAATGATGTTTTGGAGGCCAAAAGTGCGAGTGAGTGAAAAGAGTCAGGCTACTGTTGGTTCAGTATTTCAGTGTGTGAAGGTTTTGGGTGTCTTTAGTGTCCTAAAATATGATTTAAAATCGTCACTTAGGCTTAATTCTTCTATTGGTTGCTGAGCTACTGCTGATCTTTTCAACCTTTCACAGGCCGCAAGACCGGGCTGGGAACCACCAAGAGACATGAAAAATTAACTAAGAAACAAAAACCCTAGACCCGACACTAGAAAGGGGAGCCCACCGAGAAACCTAAAGGAGTGATGACCAACTACAAATGAACGAGATGCTATACCTAGAGCAAGGGAAAAAAACCTAGGAAGCCAAAACACAAGAAAAATGAAAAGAAAGGAAAAGAGAGGAAAACCCTACCTGCAAAACACAACGGAGGAAAAAAAAAACACAATTAGCCCAAATAAAATGAGGGTGCGCACAACAAACAACATAGAAATAAGAATTTGAAAGTTGCACGCTAAAAAAGGGTAGACCATAACTCGAAGGAAGAAATAGAAGAATGAGGAAAGATTAACCCTCGGTCATTTTATAGGCGACTGGAGACGATGATGTCATCATTAGGTTTTCGAATTTCGGTGGCCAAAAGTCTGAAACCCCACGAGTCATGCATTGTCAGGTATGTGGAGTCAATTTTGGGAGTCTATGGAGCATAAGGAGTCATCAACTGCAATATTCTTCCATCGACTCCCAAAATTAAAGTCTCCCCCTGTTTCTTTCAGTGTGTGTATTTATGTTTTGATTCTTTCAACCTTTTGATGAAGATGACTTAAATGATTACCAGGCAAAATCAACCTTCGCAACGTTGACAAGGGCTTCTCGGGAAGAGCTATGCTTCCAGTCAGGCATCCATATACTTGAAAAAGTTTCCCCCGAGTCCCAATCTAACCTTTCTCTACTTTCGGTCAGGCATCCATAGCCTCGGTAGAGATTGCTAGAGTCACCCTTCCCTGTCTTTTGACAATATTAGGTGTTGAGGTATTTGGAGGATCCCCTTTTGAATTATTTCTTCATTCTTGATTAGGGACCGGTTTGGGCCTGTCATGCCTTTGGGTACGCCTTCCTCCATATTTCATCATTTATTTTTTGATAAACCTAGGCAACGCTTAGACTATACTACCTTGGTATAAGATTTTGATCACCATAGCAACCATTTCTTTGAATGATTTTCTTTGCTTTCACATTTTTTTCCTCTTATCCTCTCCTTTTTAGTCAGGTTGTAGGTGGAGAAGGGTTCTAGGACTAGTGGGTACCTGTGTCAACATGCTGGTGCTGGTTCTAACTAACAACCACCCAAGGCACCAATATTTTCCAGCGTCATTTTTAAATATATTCCATGATTTAGGATGATCAACATTGAACATCACTTTGATTATTGATGAGAGGTACCACCCCTTCTGATCCTTGGGAATGGTTTCTTGCAATATATATTTCCTTGGATATTTTGACTAAGAAATACCTGATCTCTTACCGAGGGCTAGTAGGGATGGGCCCAAAACAACTGACTCAAAACGGGAACAAAGAAGAAAGATGTGGAAAATAAAAGGAACAAAAGAAAGAAAAAAGGACTGAAAAACAAACTAAACTGCTATGCTACATGGGATGAAAGGAAAGTCCCTTTCAGGAATCAAAATTATGTTTTAGGAACTGGCCATTGACTGGAAATGGGACCAATTCCCTATCCAAAGTACTAATTCTAAAAGTATTTTCCCCCAAGATCTCCGATATCTAATAAGGGCTAGTCCACAATCTTTAAAATTTGGTGTGGCTGCCCGACTTTTCTTTTGCCTTATCCCACATGAGGACAAGGTCATAGATCCTAATTTTTTTATGGTGTCTCTCTTGTCAAACCAACACTTGAAAATTCCTTGATGTTTTGATACGTGTTCTAGGGCCATAGTTCTCTTCTCTTCCAGATTAAGGAGGTTCATGAGTCAGATCTGCACCCTATCGTCACGTTCAACTTACTGATCCATGAATCTTAATATCAATATTTTTAGGATCATAGGAAAAATAGGTTGTAGACCTTCTACTTGCTGGTAGGGGGGTGTCCCCAAGGCATTTTTTATCCTCACTTGATCTGTTCATAAAGCATACTTTAACTTCATATGCCAGTCCCTGGGATTGTCATCTAGAAGGTGTTTGATCACAGTAGTCAAATTTTTGTTGGTGGATTCTTCTACACCATTCCCCTGTGGGTAATAATTAGAAGATAATTTTAAATTTACCTAAGTTTCAAATGCCCATCACATGAGCTCAGCAGAGGAAAATGAGGGTGTGTTATCACATACCAGATAAAAGGACATTCCAACCCTAGTTATGATGTGCTCCTCCAAAAATTTGGTTACCACTTCAGTAGTGCATGTTTTTAATGTCCGCGCTTCTGTCCAGTGCGTGCAATAGTCCGTAACCATAAGGATAAACCAATGATCTATAGAGGATGGTGGGTTAATGGTACCGACAAAATCCAAGCCCCATTGGGCGAATAGATGTACCTCATATACTAGTTGCAAGGGCATTGTAGGGTTCCTCTCGTGAGTGGTGCTCATTTGAAATGTGTGGCACGATCTCACATGTTCATTTGTGTCTATGAATAAGGCCAGTCAACAGTATCCTGGTCTTAGGATATGGTGGGTGGTAGCTTTGACAGATTCATAGCTTGTATCATACTTGTTATAGAAATCACCCAAGACTTTTTTTGCCTCTATTCTGTCTAAGCATCTCAAGTATAAACCATCATAATTGTGTTTGTATAACTAGCCATTTTTAGCATACAAGAGCTGCTCTTAATCTTCAAGGCTCTTCATTGGAAGCCACTCAATCCTTTTAGACAATGATTATGCAGTAAGTAATGGACCACATCTTGATACCAAAATTCTAAATCACCCCTTGATTTGTGTAAGTCTAACATATCAATCCTTCTTCCACTTTAGCCATCAGCTTTGTCAAGGCTTGGCCTCTTACTAATTTCATAGGCTGAATCTCGAGGTTAAACTCTTAGAGAATCACTATCCACTTTCCTCTTCTTTTGCCTAATTAATTTTGCATCGACAAGGACTTCACTGCAGCATTTGGGACTATGTCAAACACTTTACTCCTTAGGATGTTATATCAGAACTTCTTAACTACTTTGACTAGGGTGAAAGGTTGTTTAACTAAATTTGGGTATCTAATCTCAGTGTTTTTGAGGGGGCAACTCATAAATGCTTCTAGCCTCTCATTTTCATCATCCTTCTTTTGCGTGAGGATTCCTACGTGTGAGTGTTCAAAAGCAAAATAATGTACTTTAGAGGGCATAGTATAATCTGGGCTGACCAAGACAGGTGTCATGGCAATGACAATTTTCATTTCTTTAAAGGAATTTTTTATGGGTAGGGTCCATTCAATCTAATTGGCATCCTTTTTCAACATATCAGTTAATTATCTCACTATTTTTGTGAAACCACTAATGAATTTTCTCACAAAGTTTATCTTCCCGAAGAAAGATATTAGTTCATTCCAACTGTTGGGCAATGTTAATTTGAGAATGACTTGCACTCATTTAGGGTCTATCACTATCCCTTCTTCTGAGATAATGTGGCGCAATAGTTTTCCCTCAGTGACTCTGAACACACATTTCTTTGGAATCAGGGAGATCCTATATATCCTGCACCTTTGGAGTACCCGTCATAGGTAATTTATACGGTCCATTCAGTTTTTAAAGAATATAGTGAGGTTTTCCATGTAAATGATTATGCACTTCCCAACCAGACTTTTGAAAGTTGTATTCATTTCCCGGTGAAAGGTTTCCCCAACGTTGATCGGGCCAAAAGGCATTCAATGATAAGAAAATGTACTTCATTTGGTGGTGAAAGCGGTCTTCAAGCAATCTTCCTCATGCACCATTACCTAGTTGTAGCCCAAATATCCATCTAGGAAGGACATCATTTAAGACTTGTTTACTACTTGCAGCACCTCATCTAGAGATGGAAGCGGGTAATTGTCTTTCAAGGAAGCTTTGTTCACATTTCAAAAGTCTATGTATAACCTAATCTCCTCACTTTTCTTCCTTACCAGAACCAGATTTGACACCCACGTAGAATGCGAAATTGGGAAGATAATTTTGGCAACCAATAGTTTTTAAACTTCTTTCTTTATCAATAGTTCCATAATTGGGTTCACTGGCCTCTGGCGTTGTCAGAAAGGTTGGGAATCTAGTTTAAGTGGAATGTTATGTACTATGACTAAGGTATCATAAGTTTTTAGTTCTTTGTAGCTCCAAGCTATGACATCTCAATTCTTAGTGAGGAGTTGGCCCTTTCTTTTATTCTCATCCTCAGTACCGACTTTCCCTATATGAACTTCCCTTGGTTCATCCTTCGTACCGAGGTTGTATGCCTCACACTCATCACCTCCTAGGGTCTGTGTTGATTGCCTTTTTGCAATAGTCTCATCTTTATTGAAACTCCTTTCTAACTCTACCATCCCTTTGGATATGGAGTTGGTCCTTAGGTTTATGACACCATGATCATCTAGCATTTCTAGGGTTCCTATCTCATTAGGTTCATCCTTTTCTTCATTAATGATTTGTTTTTTGAACATGCCTCTACACATGATGAATTCGAGGATGTGTTTGTCATCTTGGAAGACTTGGAAGTTTGTAATATTATCTGGGATGGCCAGGGCGAGGATAAGTTCTACTAAGAACTATTTTATTTTAGATTTTCGCATAGGGTGTAATGAGTTGGCAGACACTGCCATGACAAGTTTAAAAGAACATCAGAAAACAAGACATACCATGAGTGCATCGACCACGATGTTCTTCCTCATGGGGATAGACTTGATGTTGAATGCTTCAAAATATTTGATCAAATCCCATGCCCTATTCTAGTAAGCCACCATCATTTTTTCATTGCAAGAATACTGGTTGCGGACTTGCTTGACAACCAGTTGTGAATCACCCTCTACCACCAAATATTTGATCCCCTTCTCATGTGCAAGGTGAAGGCCTCGAACCAGTGCTTCATATTTTGCAACATTGTTAGTACATAAAAATTGTAGCCTATAAGAAGCATAGAAGGACTTACCTCTAGGGTTGATTAGTTTGATTCCCGCACCAGCTCCTTATTTACACTTGGAACTATCAAAACACAGTTTCCATATTTGATGTAGCTTGACTGAGATAAGTTTGGGCTGAAACTTGCACCGGAGTACTAATGTCCATAGTTTTAGATTTGTATCTTCCCCACTATCTAAGGAAATCATCCTTTCTTTATCTTTGCTTTGGGTGTTTTAAGTATATGAGGAGATTGTGTCTTTAGCATTTTAGGAAGATTCTTATTTTATGTAGGGTGGTAAGGCATCATCATCTGAGGAAATCCATTCACCTAGCTTAGTGAATGTAAGACATGTACCATCTGAGTCTTAGTCGCCATTCTGAATTTCTATTTGGGGGATATGTTCTGGCAGGGTATGTCCACTTGGCACTGCATTTCCCAAAGTCCCTAATATGGGATTCCCGTTGCCCAACCTCTAGGTTTGAACTTGTTTGATCAGTGGAGTAATTCAGGTAAGCACTCATGATAATGTTTTAGGCTTGTTGTCATATTACTGATGAAATCTTGGAAGATTGCGTCACCAATATGAAACACTTATAGACCTTGTACGAGGCTATCATCAATGTCTCTAGCTTCTTGGATTTGGAGCATGAGAATGTTGTCTAACCACTAAATACCTAGATTAGTGTGAGTGAATAGGACCTTGTTTGGGGTGTTGTAATCCGTAATCATTTTCTTCAGTTTCAGTTCAACATCAATTTTGTTCTAATTGTTTAGTCCCCTCTAGGGTAGCCATTGATGGGTGAAATCAGTGGAGAGCCATCCCCTTAGGAATTTAGTCCATTCTCTACTTAATAACATGTTGTAGGTTTCTAAAATACCTACAATGTCCACATCAATGTGTTCTTGTATTCTTGGATCAGTAACCAGTTGGATGTGTACATATTTCAACACCCCAATTACTTTGACCTCCGTCTTGTCCACCTGTATCACAAATCTATTTATTACCTGAGGGACCATTCCCAATTTTTGGCAGATATAGAGAGGCATAAAATTTCATTAAGCCCCTGAGTCGATTAGACAATTGTGCAAGTTTTTCCCAAATATACGCAGACTTAGTAAGAATGACGGGACTTCTATTCTATCTTTGAACATTTTTTGGGAATGCCTCTAAGGTATTTATGGTCCATATAGGAACCCATGTATTTATGGTTGTTGTCTCTTGTCTCAAGTGATCTAGGGACTTCAACATAGCTTCTCTTTGAGATGGGAATGCTTGCAACATGTCAAACATTGAGATGTTTTCTTTAGTTTTCTTAAGATCCTCAACCGTGTTGTACTTGTCTCCAAACCAAGCTGGGTTTCTCTAGATAGTTGGAAGATTTGGTGGAGATGAAGTGGAAGAAATTGAGCCCTTTCATGGAGTAGGATTATTTCTAGCTCATGGATCTGGTGGGGTTGGTTGTTTTCCTATGGGGATACCGTTTGTTAGGGGTTCCTTTCAATTTCTTAAGTTTAAGGGCTCCGATGGTCATTCTGGAACGCATGAACTTTGGAGTACTCAAGCTCTCTTTCCTTTTGGAATGGAAATACAAACTCCTCTTGAGTGTAATTTCTAGAACCTTCCTAGTTCCTAGTTCATGGGAGTCAAACATCATTACATTGAACTGTATAGGAGGCTCTTCATAAATTTGAGGTTGTTGATTATAGATGTTACTTCCACACCCATTGTTATCTTGGTGCGTACTTGCAAACCCCAAATTTTTTTTTATCATCAGCTTCATATATGGTACAATTATTGGTGGGCATGCTACCATTATTGGGTTGGGTGTTCCAGGGTCAATTAGGTCACTGCTGCCCAAATTATTTATCTTATGAGTTACTGTTATTGTTATTGTTGTAGGTATTATAGCTCTGATTTTCTCCTTGTGAGTAAGAACTCAGAGCAGTAGGTGTTTATTGGTATCTACCTTGGTCTTGATAAGGGTTCAACTTCATCTGAGTGAGCTTGTTGGTTAGTTGAGACATGGTTTTGTTTACGACATCTAGCTCAGAGGCTAGGTAATTATCAAGTTCAGTCGGAGGCATGATCTGTTGTTCAAAGAAAGTAGTCTTATGAGCCTCATAGCGTGGATAGGTTATGGTTGGCGGTGGGGCAGTAAGTGTTTGTGTACAAATTGGATTCAACATAGGTGCATGGTTGGCAAAAGCTTGATTAATCACTGAAAATTGATGTGAAGCAACGATGTTACCCATGGTAGGAATAGTGCTAAAGTTTCCTTCTTACAGATCCATTTGTTGTGTAAATGTTATGGCCTCATTGTATACGTTTTTCATCATGTCTCTGTCTACGGGGGGAAGTCTCCTTGTAAAATTGAAGTGAAGAGGTTTAGGGCTCTACGGAAAAATTGTATAACAGCTGCCTCTGGTATAGTGTAAGGAGCTTCCAATTTTTTATGCATCTTATGGAAATGATGATTGAACAGAGCAATGGGATCCTTGGAGTCTTTTCTTGTTATTGTGAACTAGTGACGTGTTATAGAAGGATCTACATATAACTTGAATTGGTTTAGGATTTTGGTTTCAAATTCTGGCCATGCAAAGATAGACCCACATGGTAAGTTCAGGTACCAGTTATATGCAAACTCCCCTAGGGTTTATGGGAACAAGAAACATACAACATCTTGGTGAGCAATCTCTTTGCGATTGAAATATCTTTAAAGACACAAATGTGTTCTTTTGCTGTCTGTGATTCCTCGTACACAAAATAAGTGCAAAACTTCATAGGATTCTAGGGTAATTCGTGAAGCTAGCTGATGAAGTTTAGTGGTGAGATTTGTGTGTTAGCAAGAAGGCCATTGGACGAGGCTGTTGCAAGTTTTGATTTTGGTTGATGGTTGCAGTAATAGTCGGGGCAATGATGTGTGATTGTTTTCCAAGCAAATTTTGAGGCTCAGTGTGGTGGTGAGAGAGATTTCCCCTTGCTCGAGCCGTTCTAGTGAGAAGGATATGATATTATCCAGCCTGTTGTTCTTCAACCCTCCTTCTAGTGCCACTTTTGTTGAACATTGTTTTTACACAAGTCAATTGCTAGGAATCCAAGATTCGCTTTCCTCTCTTGAAAGAATAACGAAGTTATTCCTAAGGTTCTCCATGGTCGGGGTAAAACCGCTTGGTAAAATTAGTTGAAGATAAATGTGAATGTTCACAAGGAGGACTTTGTTGGTACATTTCAAACTTCAGACTACAAAACAAACTTTAGTAGTTTCTTTTGTATTTTCTCAATTTTCAATGTATGCAATTTTCTAATGATGCAAATCTAGCTTTAAAACTACAGTTATGGCTTATTTAAATCAATTTCAACAAATATTAAAAGGTTTGGGTAACAAGGATTTAAGTAAATTCACAAAAATGAAATCTAACAGACATAAACCATCATAGAATCCCTCTCATGAATTAAATGATCAAAAATGTGGAAACCCATGAAACATGAATTAGATCAAATCACAATTCTATGTTTAGAAAATGCAATCTTTTGAAGAAAATTCTACCCAGATGTAAGATTTTCTAAAATCTATCAGATCGTGAAGCCACAAGATGCACGCACTGTAATGCCCCACCAGGGAACCCAAGAGAGATTAACCTAGAACATGTCACTATGTGTGCTGAATAATTTTTTTTAAAAAGTTAACATAAAGAAACATACAATCATGTGAAAGAGATTACCATTTATACACATGTCTTACACTCACATAGATTACACGACTCAAGAGTTCCATGACGCTGAATTACTTAAAGCAAAACACAACTAACAATATAAAAAAAGATTCCATCTGATTAAACATAACAAATACAACTTACATAACCATAATTACAAACCTCATGGATAACCATGAAACCACCATAACTCACATCCACTGCACATGTCGCAGGGTATGTAGTAATCACTCTAAACTACTTAATATTACAATATCTAGATTAGGTATCACATGCGATACACTAATACAAGATAACAATAATGAAATTACATAATAAATGATGAAAGAACATAAGGATCTCATCCACAAAGAACCATCAAGCACCTGGTACAAGGACGTCAAATCTCAATGGATAAAGAATCACTACCACCCATCTGTGTGGAACCACAAAGGTCCACCCCACCGTGCTGAGGAGATAACAATAGATTCCAATCGGATATCCAAAACCAACAAGGTATAACCACTAAGCAAGGGATCCTGATAGCTCTCTAATCCGGTGTACTAATCATCATAAAAGGTAAGACTCACTAATCCAGAGGCAACTGACAACGTAGGAAATCTAGCATGTATAAAGGAAGGTGTCATCATGTACATCTACCCTTAAGTTTAGCCTAGATAATCACAACAAATTTTAGCACCTAAGTGACCATACACGGAGCTAATGTCCTCTCATACTGACAAGGCCCACTAACTATGTCAAATACCTCATAGGGAAACTAACATCTTCTCAAAACCATCTTAGCCTATACTAGCACTCAAGCATGGGTGAGGACACATCTTATTAATTCATTTTAATATACCCAAATATGTCTTTAATTATCACTTATTAAGAAACTCCACAATAAGCAACCCAGTAGTCTCTTACGGACACATAACTTATTGCAAGCCACCTCCTACTACGCATCTAGGTAACCTACCCTAGGCTTAGGGATCCTAAAAAATCTAGCATAGGTCACAACCCTAGTGTACCCCAAATCAGTATCCCATACAACAGGAATGGTCACACATGTACACTAGCAAATAACATAATCGAAAGGGTTATCATGGTCAGTTTAGGGTAATATCTGACAACACACACACACCATGAAGTAACAGAAAAGATAAACACTCCCCCCAGCCTCTGTATACATCCTAGGTCATCTAATGCCCCCAAAGATCACACATTTACAAGCACAAGAGATCCATAAGATGCATAGAAATGAAAACGTCCTAAAGGACTGAAAAATGAACTAGATACATGTAAACATTTACAGTTGGCTCAAATATAATTTCCATTCAAGCAATCAGGTTCATAGCTCAATTTTGACTTAATTATTGTTATTCGAATAAACCTATTTACAGCTACCTCGAGTGTTTAAATAATTTAATTCGTCCAATTCCAAGGTCTCAAATTACTACATAATTACACAATTAAACAATCTTGAATATCTTAACTACGCAATTGCATTTTTAACTAAGGTAATAATAACACATATCAATAAATTAATTATAATTGATAATCAATATATTAGTTCAAAATTTATAATAATACTAGAGATATTATTTTTAGTTAATAACCAATATATTAAAATATAATTAACAATTAATATATTAAATTGAAAACTATTAATTAAAATGTGTTAACTAAATTACAAATTAACCCCAATTAATAAATAAGTTAAAAAAAAACAATCCTTATATTAAATAAATCACATTCACAATTTTTAAAAATTAACTTAATACAAATACATCATATATATATTAAAAAACACATTTAATCAAAATCTAATTTAAACAACCAAAAACCCGAAACCGAAAGTTTGTTTTAAACTTTAAAAAAAAAAAAAAAAACTTAATTTAAATGGGGGGGATCGTGGACCCCACGTGTCCCCCACCATTCATGCATTTGGATTGCGCGGGCAGACCGGCCTGCCTTACGACAGTACCCGTGGGGATGGTGGGTGGATCCCACCGCTCCCCACCTCCCAAAAACTTTAAACTAAATGAAATTTTTTAAAACACTTACTAAACGAAAGCCAGTTCTCATTTTTTTAAAAAAATTTTTATTTGTATTTTATTTGTTTTTTTGTTTAAACCAATTTAAAATCCATTTTTCCACAAAAGGTAAGTATTGCATTTTTCTTTTATATTTGCAAATTTCCGAAAACGAAAATAGCAAAAAGTCAAAAAGTTTTTTCTTACTGGTGGATTTTTCTACTCTGTATTTATACAGAGACCTCAATTTTTCACATGATTTAATTTTTTTTTTAAATGAAATACATGGGGATAAATATTTATTTTTCTTCTATAGTCAGAACTATATGCAGAATGATTTTTCGAATTCAAGGAGATTTATGAGGGATATAAATATAAAATTTTGACAACATGACTATAATATGCTAAGAAATACATAATCGTGAAAATAATGAATCCAAGCTTCTCGTAAGCTCCAAAAACAATGAAACATCTATTAATTGTAAATTTAATTTCTTCTATACTTATAACTATATCAAGAGTTTAATTTTTCATTTTCTAAGAGATCTAGAGGGAATTTCTTCCCAAAATTTTGATAGCATAACCCTACGATGCTAAGATTATAGAAAATGAAAGAAATATAAATCTAGGGTTTCTAGAAACACCCAAAAACCTAGAAACAACCATAAGCCATTTAAAGACCAAATTTAAGGAACATGCACTAAAACATCACATAAAACCTCTGATCTACGAAATTGAATCCATACAAGGCAAATGAAACCTACCTTTAATCCAATGCAAGAAACAGAAGAATGTAGCTTGGAGGATGAAAGTGGATCTGAAACCCTCAAGCCCAATTCATCCACAGATCTGGCACAATGTAGATCCGAACACACACACACACAAGCAATAGAAAATTTTGAAACTTCTAAGCAACCAATATCCACAACAATCCACAATTCTTCAAAAACCCCAAAATCACCAAGAGCTCTCCAATTCTCAAAAACCTGTTATGAGAGAATGAATGACCAATTCCCCCTAAAGAGATTCAAATTCCCCAAAACATGC
>MU224599.1:807665-817955 GCA_018584345.1 Thuja plicata
GTCACAATAATGCATGCAACCAAATATTTAATTATTTAATTAATCATATAAGCACATACAATATAGTTTTCAATTAAATATTTAATTAAATCAAAATAATCAAATATTTCAATTTAATTAATTATTTAAAATAAACCTAGGATATAATTAAATCATTAATTCAACTTTAATCCGATAAATCATTAAACATGGAAAATCACTCAATAATCCAAAAAACACCTGAAAGCATAATCAAGCAACACACACACAAACTCAAGAGAGAGGGTATTCGAATTCTGTCAACCTAGACAAATCCGGATGAGGTAGTCATACTAAAACTCATCCTACCCTAGAACGATTAGGCTTAGGTTAGGGTTTTGGATCTGTATGTTACCTCCCCTCTTTACCATTGAGATGAATATTTATGGGCATGCTCACTCCTGCCAATTCAGGGAAGATGATGCCATGTACCTGCAAACCTGTCACCAAAAGAACACGCATGTACATACATAATATAATATTGCAAACAATGATAGGGATCAGTTGAATGTGTGGATCTCACCGAAGCAAGTAACTACGTCTCCGTCCTCTACCACAATAGCACATCAACAAGTACATTCACATATAAGACAACCATACACATGCGAGTATGGGGTAAGTATATCATAATCTGAAATCGACATATAATAATCAACATGATAAGTTCATCACATCTATCTAACCATAAGGTAAAATCATAACATCATAAACAAGTATCATCATCAAATGAAATAATATCAGCTCACCTAAAATGTGGCCTAAAAGAATTTGGCCAATCAACTGAAACCAATGCCTAAAGAGTACGACATCCTAAACTAAAAAGCAAAACATGAGTGGGTATTACATCCACCCCCCTAGGATTAGGCTTACTCCTAGAAGCCTGAAACAAATAGGGATAAACTCCCATAAACATAAAGCATCCTAATGAGTCATATAAGACTCAACGAGTAGATCCCATAGGACCTTTCCCCGCTCTCTGGTTAGAACACTAAGGATCATTCCCCACTATCGGAAACTGAAACCCCACTGCAGGTCCTCTACCCGCAGGCTCAATCACAGGAGGATGATACACTGGAGGATGATAATCCAAAGCTGCATATGCTCCATGAGATCTACTGACGTTCCCAACTGTAGGTTTGGAAGTCATAGGTCTCTACTCAGAAAACTGAGGAGCACATTGTGGACAATTCATCGCAATGTGGCCAAACTGTCCACAGGTGAAACACCCTATGCCTCTGAAATTGCCTCTCCCATTAGAGGGTGCACTAGACTGCTGGAAACCATCTCTACTGATACTCTATTGTGTACTCTACGCAGGCTGACTATGCTAATTGTGCCTAGCGTGCGGACCACCTCGAGTATCCCTAGGGCGAGTACCACCACTTTGATCCTGAGAATGAGTCACCTTCTGCTGCAAGTTCTGATTACCTGCAAAGGAACTAGGGGGTTCCTTGAAGTTCCCAGTCCCTCGAGACTGATTACCTCTAACCCCGGTACCACATGCACCACCTGTAGGAGAACCTGTCCGACCTCCATGGCCTAATGCCAAGTTAGCCTCTGATAGGGTGGCCTTAATCACCGCAGCTTGTAGGTCTGATGGCTCAAAGAGCTTCACGTCCCCTATAATGTGAGCATTAAGCCCTCGCATAAAGTGCTGTACCAACAATGCAGTATCCTCGCTATTTTTGGAATACTGCTGGAGCTCGTAGAAATGACGCTCATATTGTTCCACAGTCATCATCAACTGTCTAAGATTATGAAAATCATCAGCTCTCTGCTGCCTCCACTGATCTGACATGAACCTATCTCTGAAGTTCTCGAGAAAGAGTTCCCAAGTGATAGTGTCCATACGGAGTCCTAGTTTCTACACTGGGAACTCTGGGAATTGTACGCCCATTAGGTTGTGTCTAGCTTAAACATGAAACTAAAACATAGACATACTACACATTTGTTTGATGTATTGCTTTATGGTTTATTTATTTATTCTTTAGTCCACAAGACATATTTATCTTTAAATCAATAGAATTAATCTTTCTATTCATTCGTCACAACAAAAGAATTAACAACAACAAACTCCAATTTAATTAATTGCAAATCCATACATAATAAACACAATTGGCTTTGTAAAACAGAAGAACGAACATAAACACATTCACCAATTTCGCATAGATAATAGAAGAAATCACACCATGAATGAAGCACCAACAACATGTATATTCATTTCATAAAAAATCCAACCTTAATTACATTGTTTTGATGGAATATATAAAGCTTCAATTACAAAACTCGGAACCCCGAAACTAGGGTTCCAATTACACTAAAACAACTAAACAAAGCTTAAAACTAAAGATTAATTAAGCAAAACAAATCCTAGCTGATACTTAACAAGTTTTCATGGATTTTTAATCCTTTTACATGTTATTTGCACAAGATTTTAGGGCCAAATTTTCCCAAGAAACAAGAAATTGGAACTAGAGCTCCACCGTTTTGAACTAAAGTCTTCATCTGAAAATTGAAGCTCTCTTTGGAATCTTCATATGAGATTCTATGTGCACATGAAACTGATTGAAATCCTTTAATTAACCCAAAACTAACCCAAGCCTTCAGGTAGTGTGATCTGAAACAAATCTTTCATGCAAATTTCCTTGGCGTCAGAATGACCTAGAAATCTCTGACCTCGCCCTCTGCTCTGAAAATTGGAAGGCTGAAAATGGCCAAGTAAATATCCTTGATGACTCCCAAAATTTTGGAATTTTGGAGGCCGAAAGGCAAAAAAATTTCCCCTGGGAAAATGTCTAAGTGTTCTAAAGAATCTTCTAAAAAATTTGACTAAGTCTAAGACTGGACACTTAGTCAATTTGGGAGGATGTTCGGATGCACATTTTGGAGTCTCTGAACTATCTCTTTTACCTCTTCATAGTCTTCTATTTGAACATCCTTGAGGCATTTCTCTTGCTTCTCTCTGAAGGTATTCAACTCAGAAGTGAGGAATTTTATCTCTTCCTCATGTTCTGACATCCTTTGTATATCCTCCTTAAAACAAAACAATTGTTGGAGATCCTCTCTAGTGTTGATAGCTTCCAAAATCCCTTTTAATTATTGCACAATAGTATTTACCAGGGATAGGACACAGTTTCTATCATCCTCATATAAATCTAGGTCTATACTTGTGAAGAACTTCTCTATTTATTCTACCAACATCTTAACTCCTTCACGTCTTTCATTGATCCTATGGAGGCATTTCTCATAGACCTTTATTGTTTTGTCTATACCTTTCATCCAGGTCTCAAATTTATCAAGCTCTAACCCCTTATACAATTTGACCAAAATTTGGAAGTGTTGCTTCTTTACCACTTTTAGGTTCTTTAAAACCTCATGTCATCTCTCCATTTGAGGATTCAATCCTTGCTTGTCTCCCGTCATGTCCACAAATTTGGTGGCTTCCTTAAGAATAACCCTAAAGGGATTCACAACATTTACCCTATTAGGAGTAATCTTGTTAAAGGGGTTCAAACCCTAGCTAAAGAGCCACCATGTTAAAGGATTTACAAATTAGACCTATTAAAGTCTACCTGGTTAAGGGATTTTCTTGCAGAAACTATTAGGAAATAACAAGTACAATGATCTGGGTGTAGCAAACCTCCTCTTCTTATCCAGATCCAATTAAGCACAACTCTTCTGCTTCTTGCAGACTAACTTCACTCTTCACTCGACCACACATTTGCATTCACGATCTATACTTTCATTATACAACACTTTGCATATAAATATATTAAAAGTTCATTAGGGCATTTAACCATCTTACAATATATATTACAATATTTCCTACTCAATCTTTAAACCCTAAAATGTATTACCAATCTATAAAACTGGATTACAACTTTAGGTCACCTTCTGATCCATTGCACATTCACTTTAAATCAAGAACAATCAAACCTTTTCGACTTCTTCATTACACTTCCAAACCTTGATTAAATCTGATCAACTTGATCAATGAAATAGTAATTAATTAATACAAATCTATTATGACATATCACCTTGACACTTGGATCATAGAAACATCCACTACAACTGATCACATCATCACCACTCGTTGATCTAACAACAACTGCTCAAACCGGTTCAAACATTTTCTAACTTGTACAGAACAAGCTTTTGGTAACTGAAACCATACCTTGCGTTACTCCAATCTTGTAGCGATCATAGGATCAACAAAACAACCTAGTTAAGATAAATATATCATGACCACAACACTTGAATCCATAATGATTTAATAGAACAATCAAATCATTCACTGTTTGTCACTACCTATTCTTCTATTTTCCTGGTTGCCCTTCAATTGATCATAGCTTTCTCTCTTATTATTTCCATCTTATGTGATCATACATAATGTATCTAGATACATCTATGAGTATCCAATCATGATTGTACACTCCAATTCTTACCGCAACACAAAATTCATTTATACACATACTTGGAAATGCATCAGGAACATTGTCAACAAACTCAACACCAAGTTGACATCAATGACAACACAATAACTGATCTTCCTGTCATCAAACCTGTACCAATCAATACTAAATAAAGCTTTGCATTATTTATCCCAACATCTCCCCCTTTTGCATTGATGGTAACACCATAATGAATGTAAATACCACAATGAGATGATAACACTAGCTCCCCCTTAGCTGATGCACTTGCTGGTCTTCTTCTGATCTTCTCCGATTACCTGACTAGCTCTTCTCTTCTCTTCTCAACACTTCAACTAATTACTCTTCTCTGCATTTTCCCCATTTTACAATAATGTCAAAGGTGCCACATAGGTCACTTGCTACTCCAACGTCTTTCTTTTCCTATGAATGTTCCCCCTAAGGAGTAGTCCCCTTCATTATCAATCCAATAGTGACATATATTAAATGAGTCCATTGGATTGATGCTTGTAACAAATCCTTAGTGTCATTCAAGTAGGGGAATAACCCCTAACTTTCCTCTCAGATACTCAAAAGTATCTTTAGGCAATATTTTAGTGAATATATCTTCTAGCTGCTACTTGGTTGGCACATATTCCAACTTAACTTCCTTTCTTGCACTTTATCTCCTAAGATATGATACTTGATTGCAATATGTTTAGTCTTAGAATTCATTATTGGATTCTTTTCAATGTTGATTGCACTTGTATTATCATAGTAAATAGTCACATGTTCAATTACCTTCTCTTTGATACCTTCAAGGATTTGTTTCATCCATGCAATTTGTTTATAATTTATAGTTTCTTCTACATGCTCAGCTTTTGAGGTAGATTGGGAGATGCAATTTGTTTCTTACTTGTCCATGACACAAGCCTTCCACCTAGGAAGAATGCTCCTCCACTTGTACTCTTTCTACCATCAATGTTTCCTACCCAATCTGCATAAGTAAAAACACTCAAAGAGAAATCAACTTTGTGAGCATACCAAAGACCATAGTCTTCTCTCCCTTTCAAGTACCTAAATGCTCTATTTACTGCTACCATGTGAGACTCCTTAGGATTATCTTGAAACCTTTCCACTATTCAAACTTCTTGTGCAATATCTGGTCTACTATGAATAACATAATGTAACTTACCAATCATGGATATGTATAGAGTTACATCCACTTCACTTGACTCATCATCTTTAGATAGATTGAATTGGTTCACCATAGGGGTTCCAACTGGCCTAGGATCTTCCATTCCAAAATTATTCAATACTTCCTTTATGTACTTAGACCGACCACTATAGATACCATCTTTTAGTTATGAAATTTGTAGTCCAATAAAGAACTTAATCTCTCCTATCATTGACATATTAAACTCTTTCTTCATCTCTTCTACAAACTCCAAGATCATCTCATCATTTCCTCTAAAGATTATGTCATAAAAAATACTCCAGCTAATAGTACATTATCACCTTCAACCTTCAAGTACACATTGTTATCTTCACTTATTCTTATGAAATCAATCTTAATGAGATAAGAGTGGAATCTTTCCTACCATGCTCTAGGTGCTTCTTTTATTCATACAATGCCTTTTCCATCTTGCACACCATGTCCTTGTTCCCAGTCAATGCAAAACCTTCAGGTTATTCTATGTAAACCTTTTCGTCAAGAATCCCATTTAGAAAAAGAAGATTTGACATCCATTTGAAAATTTTTTAACTTCTTATAAGTAGCATAATAAAGTAAAATTATTACCCCTTCAAGTCTTTCCATAGGAGAAAATGTTTCTCCATAGTCCAGTCCTTTTTCTTGTGCATAGCCTTTGCACACAATTCTTTCCTTATTACGAACCACTTCTCCATCTTCATTCAGTTTGTTCCTGAAAACCCATTTTGTACCAATCACATTTTTGTCTGTTGGTCTAGGAACAAGTCTCAATGTGTCATTCTTCTCAATCTGATCAAGTTCTTCTTGCATTTCTTTTATCTTCTCATCATTCTTCAAAGATTCTTTCATAGTTTTAGGCTCAAGCTTTGAAATCGGACATATATTCTCTCTGATTCTCCTTCTTGTCTATATTATAGAATGTTTACCACAAATTATCTAATCAAGATAATGATTCAATATCACATACCTTGGAATAATAGGTTTAGGTCTAGGTACTTCATCTTCTTGCTCCATCGATTGAACCACTTCTTCCTCAATGTTCTATTCAATAGTTTCTTGCTCTACTAGTTGCACGTCCACAAATTATAAAACATTTCCTGGTTCTTTCTTGCTTGTTTCATCATATTTATTTGGATATTCATCTACCTCTACACTTTCACTTTCAACCATCTTGTTATTCCATTTATTGAAACACTTATAGGCCTTGATTTTAGTAGAATATCCCAAGAAAATACCTTCATCAGTTTTAGGATCTAACTTTCCAATAAAATCATCTCTTTTTATATAACATCTACTACCAAAAACTTTGAAATGTTTAACACTAGGTGTCTGACCATACCATAATTCATAAGGTGTCTTATTTATTTCTTTCTTCACTTGCACATGGTTCAAAGTGTAAACTGCAGTACTGATGGCTTCTCTCCAATACATCTTTGGTGCTTCACTTTCAATCAGCATAGTCCTTAGCAACATCTATTATGGTTTTATTCCTCCTTTCAACAACTGCATTTTGTTGAGGTGTTCTAGGTGCTGACATCTTCCTCTTGATTCCATTTTCTTCACAATATTTAACAAACTCTATTGATGTGAATTATCCTCCTCTATTAGACCTTAAGCACTTCAATCTTTTACCAGTTTCATTCTCAAAAAGTGCTTTAAAATATTTTAACTTATAGAATTTATCAAACTTATCCTTCAAGAAAGTTACCCACATCATCCTTGAGTAATCATCAGTAAACAATATGAAATATCTATCACCGTGATAGATTTTAGTCCTCATAGGACCACACATACCAGTGTGCATTAAATGCAATATATTCTTTGATGAAAAATACTTTCTACTAAAAGTAGAACTAGTTAACTTATCCAAATGACATTCCTTACACATCATGTTGTCTGGTTTAACTAATTGTGGCAATCCTCTAACTGCATTCAACTTACTAACTTTGACCAAACTATCAAAGTTCACATGACAAAACCTTCTATACCACAAGAAACTATCCTCAACTCTAGCCACCAAACAATTATTTACAATAATATTCAGATGGAATAAATTACATCTAGTCTACTTACCAGTTGCAATCGGATCAATTGATCCTCCAATTATCCTACACACACCTCCTTTGAACTCAATTCTATAAAATTTTTCATTCAACTGACCCACACTCAACAAATTATGAGTTAGAACTTCTACGAAATAGACATCATCAACATTACTCTTACCATTCAAATAAATTGTACCTTTCCCCTTTACCAAATAGGGTGTATTGTTACCAAACCTGACAACACCACCATTAAATTCTTCAAGCTTGATGAACTTACTTATGTCACTGGTCATGTGATGGGAGAAGCCAGTTTTAATGACCCACTCATTGGCTTGATCTATGTGTGACACTAAGGCCTTTTCACCTTCTGCATCATCCTCTTTTACTGCAATAGGTACTATATCCTCTTCTTCATTGTCTTTTGACTCCTCATCAGCCACACCTTCTTCTACAATAACATAACATTACTTCTTTCCTTTTTCCTTTGAATCTTCTGATCTTATCCTTTTGATCACCACTAGGAAACCTAGAAGCAATATTCCCAATCTTATTGTATGAAAAATACTTTAAAGGTAACCTGCCTTTGTACTTATCAGCTCCTCTAGGTAATCTCCTTGCAATTAAAGCTTCAAGTTCTTTTTTTCTTCATTTCTTGTTCAAACATAGATTCAAGATCCCTAGAATAACTTTCAAGACATATTTTTTTTTCCTTCTTCTTTGATGCTAATGAAAAAGAGGTTGGTGGAATCCAAATTTATAGGCAAATTTGCATGTCTAAATGATTCAGGGAAGCATACTCTATACCCATATTATTTTCATTTATGTATTTTGTGGTTTTTTATTTCATAAATTATGCTATAGTTGTAATTCTTTTGTCTCTCGACCTACATATTGATATTCAAATTCATAAATGTAGTCGTTGCATGTCTTTTCACGGGCCTTTATTTTTTCTCTCCTTTGCTCAAATCTGTTCGATGACTAACATTTAGAAAAGATCAACGGTTGACATGATTCCTTAATCGAGAAGTAAATGTTCTTTATCCATCAAGGCATTGGACCTAAACGACATGTGTCTCGGGCCCGTCAGTACTTTAAGTAACAAATGAAGATCTGCAGTTAAAGAGAGGAAAGGATCAACGGCTGACGCAATCCCTTGAGTGGTAGATGCACATCCTTTAATCATTAAGGGAACACACCTAGATGACATGTGTCCACTGAGATCTTATCTGGGTGGGGTAAAAGGAATAAATCATTGAGTAGATCAAACTTCATCCAATGGTGGGCGTAATCCCTCAATCAAAAGATGTTCATCCTTTATTTATTGAGGAATCATGTAGTATCGATACATGTTCTGGGACCCACCAGTTTTGAGCAGTCAGGATGGAAGATCTATGGTTAGAGTGAGGAAAGGATCTACGAAAAGCATGATGCCTCAAAGTAAAGATGTATGTTTTTTAGCCTTCAAGGGAACACACCTAATTGACACATGTCCCAAACCCATAGAAGTTCTGAGCAACGATGATTGACTATTAAAGCGAGGACAAAATCAATGGTGGGCGTGATTCCTTAATCTGAAGATGCATGTCCTTTACTAATTGAGGCATTGCACGATGATGACACATGTCCTAGATGGTCAAAAAGATAGAATGCTTGGGTGGCAACGTCGACTAGGATTTCTTTTTGTCATTTTTATTTATTTTAATTAGATTTTATGTCTGTTAGGGTTTTTAACTATTATTTGATACGCCATTATTGTTTTCATGCAGGGTTTCAAAGGTGGCAAGTGCTATGGATCTGACTGGTGATGAAATAGTGTGATCTCCAAGGACTAAGGAGGATGAGGACATGCAGATGTTCCTTATAGAATGTTAACGATGATAGATGATTCCAGAGGATTGTCAACAACATAAATGACTTTGTCTTTGATGCTGAAGCTATTCAAATACATCGGCGACATCCATTATCAAGCAGAGTATATATGGATATATGGTCGAATCATCATGATGATTACATTTAGAATCATTAATTAATTTATCTCAGACAAATCACATGTGATTTGTTAGCAACCTATTATTATCCTTATGGTCGACAACCATTTTAAAACAAGGATATTAATTATTCCTTGATTGTAACTATATTATTCAGTTATTGATCTTAGGGTTAGGGTTAGTTATCAAGAGACACATTGGTCTGAAGCTTGTGTGCATCCCTTCGACTTTATATAAATAGGGATACCAAGACCATGTGGAAGCAATTATAATAATTATTCTTTTAGAATTTGATCACAACTGCAACATGAACTCTTTTGTACTATTATTTCAAAATCAATAAAAGGTAAGTGTTTTGTTTCTCACTTGTGGTAAGAAATTTCAATTCATTTTAGTTAGTCCCTTGCAATTATTGAAGGTAGATTCAATTTCTATTCTTTCAATGCTTGTGTAGATATTTTACATGTCTCATATTCTTGTTTGAATAGACCCACCTAAAATTGGTCTGTTGCAACTATAGACCCTATTTGCCCTAAGTGTGATCATGCCCTCGATTTATGTCCAAACGACCCTGTTACTGTTTGGCATATTTCTTTTAATCAATTTAATGTCCTAGG
>MU224599.1:827468-843796 GCA_018584345.1 Thuja plicata
CTAGTTAGAAGGCAATAGGCCGATATTAGTGGTTTTTGAATGTTTTATCTAACCATTTATACTAATGCAATGACCTATTGAGTGTTTGTGTTGATTCTGACAGGTACCCAAATACACACGCACAGGTAAGTGTTTTGTTTCTCACTTGTGGTAAGAAATTTCAATTCATTTTAGTTAGTCCCTTGCAATTATTGAAGGTAGATTCAATTTCTATTCTTTCAATGCTTGTGTAGATATTTTACATGTCTCATATTCTTGTTTGATTATCAAGGAGTTTGTGAAAAGTTAGTGTTTCTAGCTTCTTGTTCAACTGGTCTCCCAACCATAGGAGTTAAATTTATTTGAACTAACAAGGATATAAACACACTTAATTTCTCTACATCTATAGCATTTTAATAGTTGACGGTGTTGGAATATATATTGTCTTGCAGGGTTGTACATAGGATTGAAATTGGATTAACTCTATTGCCCAAGTTGAAATATGCACTGATCTTATCAATTATTGGATATAGTCATTTGATTCATTGTTAAATCTGTTGAGATATTCTATCTAGCATTCATTCTATATATATATATATATTTCAAAGCATTCTTGAAATTAACAAAAGCACTCTTAGTCTTGCAGTTTATGTTATATTGATTGCAGTTTGATTTATTTCAAGTGCCATCACCATACTTGAGAGATAAGGTTGAAGTGTGTTCTATCTGCTATAAAAATCCTTAAGAATTGAAATATAAGTTAAGGTATAGGCCTACCATCCTTGGTCCTGTAGAGCCAGGATTGCAGAAGTTCCAACCTTGTTTTGGTTGTGACTTGTTAGTTGGCCAAATCACTTGGGTTTCCCAACATTGGATTGGCAAGTCCATAGGAAATCCAATCTCTTGATTTGAGCACCAAAAAATGCCTTAAAAGATGCTTCAACTTTAGGCATATTGTTATCATAGTTAATTCAAAAGCAATGAGCTTATCAATAAATCCATCATAATCAATAGTATCAAATGTCATCAATTCTTGTATAGAAAAAACTCTAATGACATAAGTAGGTAGCAAAGTTCTCAACATTTTACTCACCACATCACTTTCTTTAATGTTACCACCGAAAGCTTTGATAGAACCAACTACTTCCTTTATCCTTTGACCATAGTGAGAAATGTTCTCACCTTCCACCATTTTCAAGTCATCATATTTTCCCTTCGAGCTGTCTACCCTAGATTTTTGCACATGTCTATCTCCATTATAGATTACATTCAACTTTTCCCAAATATAAGAGGCAGTCTCGATTCCATGAATATCAACATACCCAATATTAGATAAGGTACATACAATTGCTTCTAGTGCTTGTATGTTCTCATGTTACTCCTTGAATTAATCTGCATCAAGAATCCCAATAGGATCTGTACCTTGTTTCCACATAATTCTAGAATTGTGGCCCATACCTTTTAGATAGATCTTCATCTTGTCACTCCATATAGTGTAGTTGTCTCTTGTAAAGTTAGGACCTTCCTTCTTCATCATCAAATATTTTCCTTGAGCTGTTAGGATTACCACAAACATGACCTATGCTCTAAAACCAATTGTTAATGCTATAAGGTCCAATATTACTAAGGATGGGGGGGGGGGGGTTGAATTAGTAATATATAAGATCTAAAACTTTTCACAAATTATTTAGTAACATAAACCACATTCATCAACTTTAAACCTCATGCATGCAATAAACAATGTAACTAAACAATCATCCACACATGCAACAAAGTAAGACTAGTATTTTTATCATGGAAACCCTGACTAAGGGTGTAAACCATGGTAGGGATTAGCACCCAAAAATATTTGCACTCTTATGAAATGTACCCTATTAAAGGCCTATCCCTGTAAGGAGCTTACAATGATACCTGATTAGGAGCAAACCATGTTAGGAGTCACCAGCTAAGGTATTTACCTCTAGCCCTGTTAGAAGCTTTACCCTATTAGGAGTAACCTTGTTAAAGGATTTCAGACCCTAGATAAAGAGCCACCCTGTTAAAGGATTTAAAAATAAGACCTGTTAAATTCTACCCATTTAAGGGATTTTCTTGCAGAAACTATTAGGAATCAATAATTACAATGATCTAGGTGTAGCACGCACTCCTCTTCTTCTTCAAATCCAATTAAGCACAACTCTTCTACTTCTTGCAGACTAATTTCACTATTCACTCAACTGTATCTTTACATTCACGATCTACACTTGAATTATACAACACTTTGCATATAAATAGATTACAAGTTCATTAGGACATTTAACTATCTTACAAAATGTATTACAATCTTTCCTGCTCAATCCTTAAACCCTAAAACATATTACCAATCTAGAAAATTTGATTACAAATTTAGGTCAACCTTCAAATCCATCACACATTTTATTTAAATCAAGAACAATCAAACCTTTTTAACTTCTTCAACACGCTTCCAAACCTTAATTAAATCTGATCACCTTGATCAATGAAATAGTAATTAATCATTACAACTATTTTATGCCATGTCAACTTGACAATTAGATCATAGAAGCATCCACTGCAACTGATCACATCATCACTTCTCACCAATCTAACAACAACTTCTCAAACCAGTTCAAACATTTTCTAACTTGCACAAAACAATCTTCTGTCAACTGAAACCATACCTTGCGGTACTCCAATCGTGTAATGATCATAGGATCAACAACACAACCTAGTGAAGGTAAACATATCATGACCACAACACTTGAATCCATAACATTTTGATTGGAACAATCAAATCATTCAATATCTGTCATTGCCTATTTTTTTGTCTGCTTGATTGCCCTTCAATCGATCATAACTTGTTCTCTTGATGTTTCCATCTTACACGATCATACAAAATGCATCTAGATACATCCCTAAGTCTCAATCATGATCACACACTCCAATTCTTACCGCAACACAAAATTCATCTGTACACATACTTGGCAGCACATCAGGAACACTATCAATAAACTCAACACCAACTTGACATCGATGACAACACAATAATTGATCTTCCTGTCATCAAACCTATACCAATAAATACTCAATAAAACTCTACATCAATTATTCTAACAAGGACCCTTTACCACACAATAATGTATGGTATGTGGTCCTAATGGATTCTAGGACACATTAATGTGTCCTAAGACCCCTTAAGACCCCTTAGGACTCCTTACCATACACTAATGTTTGGTAAGGGTCTAAGTGTGTGTGTGTGTGTATTTATTGGACCTGCAAGATGCAACACAACACTTCAATATGTCATATATTAGTGATTAAAACATGAAAGATTGAAGGAAAATCATATAGAAACCACCAAAATTGACATATTGCTTCATATCTAAGGAGAGTATGATAAATGCTAGAATTTCGCTCAAATTATGCATAAACCAGTGACATATACAAGCTTAGAATGGAAGATTAAATGACAATTCAAACTAAATTACAATGCAAAGTTCATTTTAGTGCACTAAAGAATGTTATGAAATTATGTAAAATTATGAACTAAGAATGCATTTAGATTTCTAGAAAATTAGAGCAGCATAAGATTGTAATTGAAATTCTAAGAATTGGGGCCAATTGAGCTCAAAATTCATTCCTTTTATAGAAGAATTTGAGGAATGAGTGGTTAAGACTGATTTGAGAAGAGAGGTGGAGATTGAATCTTTGGTGATCTATGTGAGTGATCCAAGTGATTTAACTCTCATTGGCTAATGGATTGAATTTCCATGTGCAAGTGAGGAGTTGTAATTAGGAGATTTATTTAATTCCCTTTAATTAATTAATTTAGCCAAGTATTTAATTATTTTTATTTGATTTAAATAGGCCAATGTAATTAATTTAAGTTAGTGATAAACTCACTTTGATTTTAGGAGATTAAATTGATTTTAATAAATTATGCAAATAATTGAGTAATTGTCTTGACATAATTAGGGGTATGATCACACTTAGGGAAAATAGGATCTCTCGTTAGAGTTCACCAAATTAGGGTGGTTATATTTTCCCTTCTTTAAATTGATGTGCGAGCAATGTATTGATTCAAAGAATGTCTAAGGTTGACTTCAGAAAGTTTGAGAATTCCACCCTTGATTGAACGAAATGTATGATGAGATCAGTCTCGCACTTGATTGAACTAAGATTGATAGTATCAAGTTTGAACTTGATCAAACAAAGGTAAATAAAACAAAGATCTTAAAGATACCAATTCTAAACTTGATCAAACAAGAATTGATAATACTGACTCTGAACTTGATCGAACGAAGGTTAGTACAAAGTTGCTATGAACTGTGAGGTATCAATTCTGAAGTTGATCAAATGAGAATTGATAATACTGACTCTAAACTTGATCGAATGAAGGTAAGTATAAAGATGTTGAGAGCTTGATAAAGATTTGATAATTTGTAGGCATAGATATCCAACTTGTTTAGCGCTGAAGCCTTCTATCCAACAATCCCAACTTAATCGAAGGAAACTTTTATGCCCCTAGTCTTTTGATGATGAAGTCAGTTTTTATGCTTTTTGAGAAAGAATTTGATTGAATTTAAGTGTGATCATGCCCCCTCAGGAATGAAATCAAAGGAAATAGAATAAAATACCTCTATAGAATGATAGATGAATGGAATAGATCAACTGGATCAAGAAAGAATCAATTAGAAGATGTGATGAAGTGAAAGTGTGTTAAGAGAAAACAAAATTTTACCAAGTCGACTACTTGAAAATGTAAATTTAGAGTTTGATAAAATGGTGTATGACCAAGATTTTGATGAATAATGTGCAATTTGTTGATATAGAACCCAGAAAAATGATTACGTAAAGCCTACGAATAATTTTCTGAACATATAGAACAATTCTAAATTGTTTTGGAGACTGTAGCAAATTTTTTACTGTGTTGTTGAAAACATTATCCTTGTGTTTGATTACGTTCCCAATAGATATGAGAAGAACAAAATTGAATTTTCTTAATATTGTGTTGCGGTTCCTCAGCCTCAAAGAGCTCCTCTATATTCCATTGTTGCTCAACAGTCAGAGGGAGCTATGCCTCCACTAGCTCATCATCCTAGAGCCGATGGACCACCTCCTCCTCCTCCATATCAAGGAGAGGGTGGGAGTCAGACATGATTTGTTTATGATATCTGAGATATTTTTTTTATATTGATCCTTTTTTGATCATCCATTGTACTGCAGACATTTGATACTGGTGTATATGGTTCATCATGTTTGCACTGATACTTGTTGTAGACAGTTCCACATTTTTGATCTCATTATTCACTAATATATATCTGAGATAGCTGCTTCTTATTCTGATATGTTCATGGGTCCTCTTTGTTTGATATATGTTTAGATTTATGTACATTGTAATTATGTACTTTGTCTTTGACAATTTAGAATAGATTCATGCGATGACATCATTTATGCTCTTTGATTATTACTAATATATAGACGTGTTTGAATGATTCTAGATGAATATGCAGATGTATGTTTTTGAGATTTTATTTATGCAAAATATATGTATGGATGCACTTAGGATGTAAAAAGAAATGTAATGCTTGAATGCTTTTTTTTTTGTATTTTCTCTTTCCCATTTATGAATGCAAAATGAATGCAATGGATATGCAACGACATGGATATATCAGTAATATAGATTAAGTAGTCAACCTTGGATTTTGAATGAACCAGGAAATCATTTTGAACTCAAACCATTATGTTGTTTGAAAATGAATCATGCAATATTAAATGCATCTAAATACAGACTTCTAGGACTGTCACTGGTTTGTATACATTGTAGCATTTTATCATCATAGTGCATTTGTGTAATGAACATCATCAGATAGTACAACTATCACTAATACCCAGAAAATATCATGAAAGTATGAATACTATGTTTATTGGATGCAATGTCAAAAATAAACCTAAGCATCAAGTCATAGAGGCCAGGATGACTTGTTAGTTATCTCATTTTTCTTTAATAATCATCTTCTGTTTGTGTGTAATGTAAGATATATAGCCCACAATGATCTTCAATATTCATATCCTTGGGTACATAATGTGTCGTACACCTTACTTAGAGTTTGATTAGAAACAGACAAGGAAATTGGTTCAATCTCATTGTAGTTTACACAGAACAAGGATCGAGATATATGCAGCTATCCACTCATGTTGGAATCTCTTACCATAAACATCCAAGTTAGGTAAAATTTATAGGATCATTGAAACAATCACCATACACAGAAAACCAAGAAAATATTATGTCTCCTATCCTTGCAACTCTTTGTCTTTGAATAGACATTAGTGAGTAACTCGGAAGACATAAAAATCAACAATTGATAATCAGTCAAAGAAAATTTATAACTGCTTACATGCCCCTAGTTTGAAATATCATCAGAACATAAAAGAGTCATAATCAAACCAAGACCAGTCTATATGTGTTTAAGTAGTGTTGAAGAACACCGTTGATTCATTTTTCAGTCACATTAGAGAAATCATCAATTGCAACTTGGAATCAAGAAATATGTTTTTGTGTCTGAGTAAGTGAGATAAACTGTATCAACAATTGCAATCCAATGTAGTGTTTAGGAACATTATTTGTTTAAAGTGTTGAGAAACAATAGTATGCTATCTGTTACAGGTATGTGGTGTTTAAGAAACACCCTTGTTTGTGATAGTGACATTTTGATGCAAGTATTAAGAAGTACTATTTGTAGTGGCAAACCATCCTAAAAAAAAACTAAGACAACCTAGAAAACATTGACTGAACATGCTAGCAGAGATGCCCCTAGTGCAGAATGACTATCCCTAAGATGCTTTGCAAACAAATCCCAGGAAAGGATAGGAAATTTGTGAGGAATTTAGAGTCAACCAATAGAAAATGTGCGATCGTGAAAGATTAGTGTTTAGAAGTACATTGATAGATGAAGAACAAAGTACAAGTGATTCCTATTTTCTAGGTTTTCACCACCTAGCAAAGCTTTTTATTTTTGCTAACAAGATTCCTGTTTGCCAGGTTTTTGCCAAGACACTTTTCTATTTTTCAATTTTTTTTGTTCTTTTTTTTTTCTCTTTTTTTGTTAGTATAAATGTGCCTGTTTGCCAGGTTTTCACCAAAGATACTTTTTTTAAGGATTTTTTCCACTATTTTTAGCTTTCTTCAGGATCAATTTTCTAATTTTTTTGGTATTTTCTGAGAACTATATCCACTGCATGCGCCCTTTGAGCCGGATGTCAAGCTTAGAACCGCCTCAAGTGTAGGGTATTGATGGGATCAAGAAGGACATCTCCCTCAAGTGTAGCTAATTGATAATCTCCAATCCCAAAAGTTTCTATTATAACAAAAGGCCCCAGCCAGTTCGGTTCAAACTTGCCTTTTTGTTCTTTATTTGGCTGATTTTTAGGATTCTCTCTTAGAACAAGTTCCTATTGGAAAGTGATAGTTTTGGTATGGTATGAGACACTTATGGGTTTTCATTTATGGAAACACATCTGGTATATTGATCGCTTGGAATGAAGTTCAGTTTTGGAGACACAGTCTTCAAAATGACTAAGTACATAAGCATAAATGCATAGTATAATAGTATTGTTTTGGATAGTGAAGATTGAGTACAAATTTTTATGACTCGAGAGATTAGAGGAAGATACTATGGAGCATGTAACAAAGCAGTTGAACAAGTAGCGATGAATCAAGGAGTATGTCGTAGAATCCTAGCAAGCTAAGTTGGATTATGATTTTGGATAACCAATACTTTGGTTATGTAAGAGTTCCAACTTTGTAATTACTCTTTACTATATTAATTCTATTTTGTATTGAGAGCCAACTATGTAATAATAATTAAGAGAGCTGACTTGATGATGATAAAGATATATATATATATATATATATATATATATATATTGTAAAGTGAAGATATGTGATGATGAGATAAGGAAGGATATGTATGTATGTGAATGGCAGATGCGAGAGAAGAGGTTGACAAAGATCATTGAAGAGCTATGACTGGAACTATCTAAGCATTGAAGATGCTTTTTTTGTTCATTACTAAGAACACTTTGTAACCTAAGTTTTGTTGTAAGAGTTGTAAGCTCAGTTGGCCCCTAACAGGGTGTTGTATACCTTTAATAGGGTTGTTATTCCTTTAACAGGGCTAGGTCTCCTAATAGGGATACTATACTTTAGTGCATGCTTGTGGATACCATCCCCACCAGGGTTTTCCCTTGGCCAGGGTTTCCTTGACAACAAATAATGGTGTTATGAGTTTTGTGTTATTTGATTATGTTCTTTTTATTTCTGTAAGCTCATGGTTTATTTGGAATTGGTTTAAGTTTAATTTAAAGTGATGTAATAATGATTCAAACGCCTCTCAGTATTACTCAATCCTAAAAATTGGTAGCAGAGCTATTGACCCTTGGAGAGAAATTCTAACAGCTTAAGGGAGATAAAAATGGATTCAGAAAATTTGCAAGAGAATTTTGAAGCAGCACTTGAAGACCTTGATAAAGAAAAAGCAGAAAATAGTGACTTCAGATTCAATTTAAGAAAAACTGAAGGATTCATCAAGAAACTAAAGGATCAACCTGAACTTTCTAGTAATAAAAGACAAGATCTTATGATTCAAATAAAAGAAGATTCAGACAATGATAATTCAGATCAGATAGAGCAACTTGAACAAGAGAATGATACTTTGAAGCTTGAGAATGAGACAATGGCTAAAGAGATTCAACAAGAAAAGTATGCTAAGAACAAGACTGAAGAAGCCTTGAAATATGCTAATATTTTGATGGGACAAATGAAGATTTACGTTGACCATTACAAGAACAAGTATATAAAATTGGAGAAATATTATCAGATCATAAAAGGTAAACTTGTTGAGAAAAAGAAACACATTGAGAAACTTCACATGAGCAGTGACTTGAATGATGCACATAGAGATAGACAGAACCCTAAAGGTGATATGACTGGCATTGGCTTCAATGAATCTAAATGTTCTAAGAATCAAGAAGAAAAACTTGATGCGGAGATTTATGTAGAAAAATCTATTCTTAAAGAACCTAAAGAATATATTAGACCTTTCAGAGGTAGATGTTTTGGATGTAACAAGTTTGGACACATGAAGAGAGATTGTAGAGGTAATACCCCTTTCAAAACTTTTTCTGGTTATTGTTTTAATTGCAATGCAGATGGGCACAAGAAAGCAAAATGTAGGAAACCTGATCAATCTAGATATAGACAATATTACACCAGAGAAGAATCAACAGCTAAGATCATATGTTACAAATGTAATAACCTTGGACACATTGCAAGGAATTATAAGTTTCAAGTTAATCAGAATAGAAAACCTCCTATATGCTACAAATGTAACAATCTAGGTCATATATAGAAGTTTTGCAGGTATAATGGAGTAAATAACAAAAGAGTACCACCTCCTATAGATACAAAGAAGAATGATAGTGATATTGGTAAGAGTCTTGCAGGATACAAGAGTGATTTTGAAAATTGTTTTAAGAAAGCAGAATATAACAACAGTAAGGTATGGAGAGTTAAAGAGTCTAGTGAGATATTGGTTCAAGGAGAGATGGTAGATGCTACTAGATCTTCGCCTGATTCTAACAAATTAGAATTGATCTAAATTGTCGATCATGGCCTTAGGGGGCATTGAATGAGCACAAAAAATTATATCCAGCCCTTGATTCTAAGGAGTAAGCTCCAGGGAGCTTAGTTGTGATGTGTGCAGACATCATACAACTTATATCTATGAGTGCAAGATCAGACGATGCATATTCTGTGATCACAGGATTTAAAATTGACTAGACAATGCACGATGTTAAGTATATTGGGTAATGTGTATCTTACACTTAAAAATGAATAAAAAGACATCTGAGATACCTATTTCTTTACTATTTGAAGAGCAACAACCTAAGGAGAATAGAGATTATAAATTACTAGACTATCTAACAGCTACATTGTGTGATTGATTAAAGCAGGAATTTGGAATTCAATGTAATTGAGGTATTTACATCATCTACTCATACATAAGTTATGGATGCACCTTTAATTTATGATGTTGTAGATCAACCTAGATACAAATTCAAGAAACATCCATTTAAGTCTTGTGAAGACAACCCTAAAAGAGTATTTTCCCAGACAACGCACGACATCTTGCATGTAGAAGATATTAGGGCTTACATTCATTGCAAGTATGATATATTGGGTGTTGATGAGATTTCTACAGAAATGGAATACATGACTGATAATGGAAAAATGAAGGATGAATAAAAACACATAGATGACCTAAGCATTATGAAAATATTGGATGTATATGAGTTCAGAAAAGAAGAATGGTTCAAAATCTTACTTAGCAGAGTTCATGATTAGTTCATCTGGATAGGAGAGCAACCTATAAAGATATGTAGTCAATTGATTGATGAGATAAATGGGTTAGACAACACTGGAGTTATCCCTGTGGTTGAGAAGAACATAAAGAAATAGGTTGAAACCCTAAAACATTCTAAATGGGATAGGCGAGCTATGAGAGTGAATGATATTCTCTTACAAGATGTCAGACTGATTGCTATGATACTTGGATATAGATTATACTACATCAGTAGACTTTATTCAATTTCTGCGGGAGTCATTATGATCGATTACATGATGGTAAAAGAAAACACTAAATATAACCTATGCGAGGTTCTAGCACAACAATTCTTGGAAAATGTAAAACTAATTAAGAAAGATAAATCTAAGACCTTTAGATTTGGACCACTCCTAGTTTATATTATATCCACATTGAGCACAAGTTTTCATTCATGCACCCTAGAGCATGGAGAGAAGGGATACCCACTAGTATTCAAATATCATAGAGCTACTGAAGGCAAAACAACACATGGGTTGATGGTGAATTGTTTGGTATGATCAAAATTCTTCAAAGGCAAATGAAAGAAAGAGTCTGAATTCTTGAAGAGTTAGTTGAGAAATATAAGGATACAATTTGTTTCATGGTTGAAACTGATTGTGTATGCTTTGAGGCATTTGTACCTAAGAAGAAATGGTGTTACCCTATGGGTTATAAAGTTAGTTCAGAAGTTCTAACTATGCATATTGAACATGTGTTGGCATCTGAAGTAGATACATCTAAGGAGAGATGGGGTACCTATGAAGAAAAATTAGCTAAAGTTAGAGAAGAGAAGACTAGAGGGACGAGGAAAAGAAAAGTGGAAAACATTATTGATGACTATGGAGCTAAGGAAGGTTTAACCAAAGAAGAGATGAGAGAATTAAGGAAGAAGATAGTAGAGAGATCTTCTAGGTTGGAAAGCACTGCTAATGCAGCCCTTCCACCTCCAGAGATTAAGCAAGTAACTAGTCCACCTTCTACAATAATTGATGTAACCACCCCTTCACTACCACATAAGACATCACAGGAAGAGGCAGTAAAACTAGTACCTCGAAGAAGCACAAGAGCCACTAAATTAGATTCACCTCCTAAGGAACAAAGGGCTGAAGAAGAAGAGAAGAAAACCAAAAAAGAGACTAAAAGTGACAAACATGTATGGAAGCCTAATTTGAAGATGTTGGAGAAGAGAGATATTGAGCAAGGTAAGCTTGTTTCAGTGAGAAAATACTATGACAAGTATGAGGAATATGATAAAATGAAGATTGAAGACATAGTAGTTAATCATTTACTTGTTTTTAAGAAGAATCTACTAGAGTTAGAGGGAAGTATACCTGAGGAACTATATGTTAGACTGGAAATTAGGAAACAACTTGCACACATTGAATATGAGGCTATAAGGAATCAAGATATTGATGACATGTTGTGAGTAGTTTCAATAAAAGAGAGAGAAAGAATATTGGGAGCACTAAAACCCTTATTAAGAACCAAAGCAAGATTAGTAAAAATTATGGGCAAGAAGTATGAAGAAGTTTTAGAAGAGACTCAGAAGGAACTAGATTAAATAATTATGAGTGATATTCATGAGAATACTCCACTTCCTAAACATACTACACCTACACCTACATGAATTGGTGAATGTTCTAAGGCAGCTGAGGTAAGTGTTGAGAAGGGAGAAGATGTCATGCAACCAAATTTCTATGTTTTTGGTGCACCTGTGACCCTTGACACTTCACTGGATGAGAATGCCTTATTTTTAGAAAACATTGAAAATACAATGAAATGTGAAGTGGAAGAAAAGAAAGAGGAAGAATAGAAAGAGGAAGAGCAGAAATTTGAATCTGAACAGAGAAGTGAGACAGATGCAACAAAAGAAGAAGAGGCAAGAGTTGAGGTACAAGAACTTGACATATCAACTAATCTATTGCTGGAAAGTAAGGATAAAAATTTAAGTACTGATGTTGACAATATTGATGAGGATTAATTCATGAGACTATCTTTCATCGCATTCACAAAAGCAAAAGAAAGATCTGAGAAGAAAGGAGATAAGATGACTAAGGTAATCACTAGAGAAGTTAATATTGTGAACAAAATTATCCTAGTACCTATTGTATTTCAAGGAAAGGATGAAGCAAAAAATATGAGTTTGGCACTAGATGACTTTGATAGTCATTATGAGTCTTTAGTGAAGATTGTTGAAGAAAAGGTAGAGTAGATTTATCAAGAGAAGAATTTGAAGGAAGTTTTCTAGTATATTTCATGGGACTTGGGAATTCTGAGAGCAGCTACATGAAATTCCAGAAGCTGTGTCACACATGGAAGGATAATATACAACTATGTATAAATCCTATCAGACATATTCATAATATTGAAGATATTTTAGCAAAGGAAAGGGCTACACTGAATAGAATGATGGATAGTTGTGATACCTCCTTACAATCTATATTTGAGATGGATAGAGAAATAAAAAAAGACTTATGACAAGATGAGTGTATTGGATATCGAGAAAGGGAGAGTCATGACAAGATTTGGTTTGTTGAAGAGTCTAATCACTCCTAAGCTATCGATTCTTAAAGTTCATTTATCTGATATGGAGAAGACTATTGAGTCATTAAAACATTCTATGCCCAGAGACCTAAAAGAAATAGAGACATCATCCTATGCACTGAATGGACTAATTTATGTTAGTCAATTGTTGATTGATTCATGGAGCACTGAAGTGAAGATTATGGAAGACACCTTCCAGGTTGTACTTAAACTGGTGAGCAAGCACTGACATTCTACATTTTTGTAAATTTTGGACACACCTTTGTCATTGTTGTTAAAGGGGGAGAAGAGAAGAAAAATGAATTAAGGAGAAAAGAAAAAAATACATACATATATATATCTAAAAATAAAAAGAGAAGAGACAGTTTTGTGTTGGGACACTTAGTCATTTTTTGCTAAGTGTTGCCATCAATTCCAAAGGGAGAGATTGTTTGCAAGTGATAGTTTTGGTATAGTATGAGACACTTATGGGTTTTAATTTATGGCAACACATTTAGTATATTGATCACTTGGAATGAAGTTCAGTTTTGGAGACACAGTCTTCAAAATGACTAAGTATAGAAGTAGAAATATAGAGTATAACAATATTGTTTTGGATAGCGAAAATCGAGTACAACATTTTATGACTTGCAATCTTAGAGGAAGATACTATGGAGTATGTATGACCTCAACCTAAGATCGATTTGGTTTTGGAGATGATTGGAGTGAGATAGAGAGATTTGAAGACATGCGCAACCAATAGAACATCGTAACAGAGCAGTTGAACAAGTAGCGATGAATCAAGGAGTATGTCATGGACTCTTAGAAAGCTAAGTTATATTATGATTTTGGATAACCTATAATTTGGTTATGTAAGAGCGCCAAATTTTTAATTACTCTTTACATTATTAATTCTATTTTGTATTGAGAGTTGACTATATAATAATAATTAAGAGAGCCGACTTGATGATGATGATATATATATATATATATATATATATATATATATGAAGAAGTTTTGTAAAGTGAAGATATGTGATGATGAGATAAGGAAGGATATGTATGTATGAAAATGGAAGATGCAAGAGAAGAGGTTGATAGAGATCATTGAAGATCTATGGATGGAACTATCTAAGCATTGAAGATGCTTGTTTTGTTCATTACTGAGAACACTTTGTAACATAAGTTTTGTTGCAAGAGCTGTAAGCTCAATTGGACCCTAATAGGGTGTTGTATACCTTTAAAATGGTTTTTATTCCTTTAAAAAGGAAATGTACTATGTAATATTCAACTCCTAATAGGGCTAGGTCTCCTAACAGGGACACTATACTTTAGTGCATGCTTATGGCTACCATCCCCACCGGGGTTTTCCCTTGGTCAGGGTTTCCTCGACAAAAAATAATGGTGTTATGAATTCTATTATTTTCTTATGTTCTTTTCATTTATGTAGGCTTATGGTTTATTTGGAATTGGTTTAAGTTTAATTTAAAGTGTTGTAATACTGGTTCACCCCCCTCTCAGTATTACTCAATCCTAACAGATCCCCCACTTGAAATTTTCATGGCTTTACTTTCTTGTTGTACCCTTTTGACTTTCTTTTCTAGTACACTTTGAGATGATCGAACACTTGTTGTCTGTGATCATTTAGTAGTTCTAGTGCATGAACCCTATCAATGCGGTATTGTTCATCTGTAACAAGACCTTGGAGAAATACTCCAAAGATGGAATTTTTACTCCAATGGGTAGCACTCTTCTACGCCATAAACTAGAGAAAATGACGTGGCTCCTATTGGTGTTTGGATACTTGTTCTATAGGCCCATAGTGTCAGATTTAGTTGCAGATGTCAGTATTTTCTAGACTTACTCACAGTTCTATGTAAGATTTTTAAGATGTTCTTATTTGAAGCCTCAACTTGTCCATTATGTTGAGGATAATATATTGAAGAACAATGCTGAGTGATGTGAAACTGTGTACAAAGGTCCTCAATATCTTGGTTTTTTAACTGACCCCAATTGTCTGTTACAATTGAAGAGGGTATCCCATACCTAAAAATGATGTAGTTCAAGATGAACATAGCAACCTATTTGCCAGTGGCTTTGATCAGTGACACTGCCTCGACCCACTTAGTGAAATACTCAATGATCGTAATGATGTATTTGTGTCCACTCGAAGAATTAGGATAAATCTGTCCAACAAGATCAAAGGCCCATTGCTGAAATGGCCAATGTGTTATAAAAGGTATGAGTTATCTGGCTGGAGCATGGATAAGGTTTCCATGTGTTTTACATTTGTGACATGTTTTACAAAATTGCATGACATATTTCTCCATTGTAGGCCAATAGTAACCAAATCTTAAAAGTTTCTTAGCCAATGAAAAGCCATTCAAGTGTGATCCACATACACCTTCGTGAACCTCTTTTAATGCGCGGTTAGACTCTTCTTGTTCTAAAGACCTAAGAAGCATTTCTTTAATAGCTCATCTATATAAGTTAGTAGTGATGAGGACATAACATGATGCTATCCTAATTAAAGCTCAATTTTCATTCCTAGATAAGCCATTAGGTAAGGTTTGATCAGTAAGATAAGCAGTTATTTTGGAATATCAGGATTGGTCTTGGGCGTTTAAGGCATAAATCACTTGGGATTCAGGTTTATCGAAGGCTGGAAAGGATAATTCTTCTAGCAAGAATTCATAGTGAGATTGGTGTTCTTCCAGTTGTAACATGGATGCTAGCGTAGCCATAGCATCTGCAACTTTATTTTCTATTATTAGAATTTGTTGGAATGTTGATGAAAACAAAATACTTTTTCAAATTTGTTGGTGCTCAAATCAACAGATTGGATTTCCTATGGACTTTCCAATCCAATATTGGGAAACCCAAGTGATTTGGCCAACTAACAAGTCACAACCAAAGCAAGGTTGGAACTTTTGCAATTCTAGCTCTGCAAAACCAAGGCTGGTAGGCCTATACCTTGACTTATCCTTCAAGTTACAAGGCTTTTTATAGCAGATAAGAAACACTTCAACCTTTTCTCTCAAGTATGGCAAGGAACTTGAAAGAAATCTAACTGAAAGCAATATATCGTGAATTGCAAACTGAAATACTTTAAGTAATTGAAATAATTTGAGCTTTGATTTCTAGGTTTTGATTGTGGAAATCAAAGCTCAAATTCAATGGATTGTGGAAATCTAATCGATTTAATTGAAAGAATGTTTAGTAAATGTGTATGTAATTTGAAATGAATAGATAGAATAGATAGCACAAAACTATAAACGATGAACTGAATAACTATAATCCAAATAATGATTAGACTAGTGCCTTATTCTACCATGGGCAATAGAGTCAAGATCATTCCAATCTTATGTTCAACCTCAGAGACAGTTTTACAAGAAAACTTATCAC
>MU224599.1:844178-857860 GCA_018584345.1 Thuja plicata
TACATTTTACATTATGTATATATATGTGTTTGAGTGGCTTTCACACCTTTTTAGGGTGAAAAGACACAACTCTTGTTACAAATTATTTTGAAAAAATAATAAACTAACTAAAAAATAACTACCTAACCTTCGGATTTGGCTTTGGTAAAAAATCCAAAACACCTTGTGAAAAGCTAATATTTTTTCTGGAGATGGGAAATTTGATTTCCCGAACTGGGTCTTTTTTATATTTTTAAAATTCAACCATCTTTATCCTCTGTCAAAATCATCTTTGTAGTAGGTCTAAATTCTAGTGTTTTCTGAAGGCTTTGATTAGTTAGTTCTATTTATTTGTGTCATAAAGATTCCTTCCTATGATCTTTTATTTTTTTAAGGAGAAACATGCTTCTTAATAATGGATTGGGACTTCTAAATTATCAAAATTTAGGGTACCACCAAAATCTTCTACCAGCTGTTTGTAAGGCATTAGTTTCTCATCTTTTGTCTGATAATTACCATTCACTAGTTGATAATGAGTTAAGAGTCACCATACACATGTAACTATAATTTTACATTTCATAGCTAGCTTGAGTCCGTTCAATAATGCTGGATATTATGAGATGTTATTAGTGCATGGAAACATCAATTTATATTCCTTAGGTACTTTTTAGCCTTCAAAGAGTGATAAATAATACCCCTACTCCAGATCCTTGTTATGTGAAAGAACCATAAAAATACATCTTCCATGGATATTTAGATAAGTGCATGATTGTCTCATTTGGAAATTCTATAATCAAAGGTGCATCATCTTGTAATGGAGAATCAACTAGCTGGTTTTCTAGGACTTGTCCTTTGATAGCCCTTCTGTCAACATACTCGATATCAAATTCACTTAGTATCAAGACCCATTTTGCTAGTCTTCCTGTCAATGCTTTTTTTCTCAAGAGGTATTTGAGAGGGTCAATTTTTGCAATAATTTTTACTGTATGCGAGAGCATGTAGTGCCTCAACTTCTAGGATGCAAAAACAACTGCTAAGAAAGATTTTTCAATAGTATTGTAGTTGAGTTCATAACACACCAAGGTCCTGCTAATATAATAAATCACCCTTTCCTTTTTGTTATCATCCTCTCGGGGTAGCAATACTCCAAGCAATGTAGTCGTAGCTGAGATATAGAGTAGTAATGGTTTTCTATGAATAGGTGCCATGAGAATATGAGGATTAGCCAGATAGTCTTTTAATTTTTTGAAATTATTTTCACGATGCTCATCCCATTTGAAAGTAACACCTTTATTAGCAATTTTGTGAAAGATTGTGCTCTATCTGCTAGTTGGGACATGCATCTCCTGATGGACTAAAGTCTTTCTAGAAGTGTCCTCATTTGACTGATATTGTGAGGAGGTGACATTTCCATTATTTCTTTTACCTTTTTGGAGTCCACCTCAATTCCTTTAGGTGATACAATAAACCCTAAGAGTTTCCCTGATTGGACTCCAAATGCATATTTCTTTGGATTGAGTCTTATTTGAAATTTCTCCATTCAATCTAGTATCTTTCTCAAGTCTTCAATGTGAGTTGTTCTTAATTTTGAATTGGCTAATGTATCGTCCATATATTCCTCCATGTTTTTGTGTATCATGTTGTAGAAGATTGTTGTCATAACTTGTTGATACGTAGCTCCAACATTCTTTAGCCCAAATGGCATGATGTTTGAGAAAAATGTTCCCCATGCGCATGTAAATGCTATCTTTTCTTGGTCCTTAGGAGCAATCTTTATTTGGTTATAACCTGAGAATCCATCCATGAGTGAATACATTTGATATCCTGCTGTGAGATCTATAATCATATCAATATTTGGCAATGAGAAATCATATTTAAGACAAGCTTTGTTTAACTCCCTAATGTCTATACAAATCCTGATAGAATTATCTATTTTAGAAACTGGTACCACATTAGAAATCCATCCTGCATAAGCGACGACCCTTATGAATCCATCTTTTAAGAGTTTTTCCAGCTCCGCTTTCACCAATAATACCACGTGTGGGTTCATCTTTCTTAGTTTTTGTTTGACGGGTTTAATTTTAAGAACTATAGATTAGTGATGCATTATTAAATTAGGATCGAGTACAAAATATCAAGATAAGACCATGCAAAGTTGATCTTCTTCCCTTTGAGGAACTTAGTAAATTATATCTTTTCTTATTTTGATAATGATTGTGCTAGGTGAACAAATTGAGGAGCTTTTGATGTGCCCAAAGTAACTGGTTGTGTTGTTTCTATCAACACTGAAGATCTTTCTTGAAAGTGCTCAAGGAGAATATCAAGAATCTCATCTTTTGGCACCTCTGTTCGAGGTTTTCACCATCAGATAATCTTTTATTTTTACTATTTTAGAATTTGATACTGCCACAACATGGTTTTCACCATCAGTTCTTTGTTTCTTTTTATTTTTCAATTTATGACTAAGAAACTTGATATCCTCCTCTATAAGGTTCATGCTCCTTGCTTTGGTGGAAGAAGGATAGGGTTCACAAGCATTTAGATAACATGGCAAAGTATAGTCATTGGGAAAGTTCATGATAGGAGTAGGGTCTGAATTGGTCTAATCAATAAGGTTGGGGTTGACCAAGGATAAATATTTAGAGTTTTATAAGGATAGCATCGCATTAGTGTCAAGACTATTAACTGATAAGACATGTTCCATTAAGTCAGCTTCTATAGCATTTAGAGCATTAAGATTCGAATCATCATTATTAGGGTTATTGTTAGTAATATGCAGACCTAACTCCAGTGAATCATCAGTTGAGCTTTCTATTTCTTCTCTTATCATATTGAAACTCATATCTTGTATCCTTTGAAGTTCTTCTAGACCTAGTAAGACACTAGTGTCTTCATCAATAATCCTAGGCATTACTATCTCATCTGATTCTGTAACAACAATAGTGTTAGGGGAAGTGTTAGAAATTTCTCCTCTCTCTAATAGAGGTGCAAATTTATGGATTACATCTACCTCAATGTCCATGGTAGCATTAGACATGTGATCCCATTCATAATCATGTGATTTTGTGATACCGTCATTAGATCTATTTAAAAACTCAACAATAGTTACCCGATGTACCATATTAGCCATTTGTGGATCAAAGTGTGGTAAATCTAGGACATGTGAAATTGTTAACAATTTCCCCTAGTTAGGATGTACATCTTGTTTTTGGGGTATTTATTGATGAGATTCTTCCAGCTGTTGGACTTCTGGAGAATCTTCTTCTTCTTCCTCTACTTCTTGGACATAAGTTTGTGACAATAAACAAACATGATGTTCTAGTTGTGCTACAAAAGTAGGTACATATCTTTCTCCTTGATATTCTAAATCCTCGGTACCAATGTGTAGTAATATTTCATATGTCCAAGGTAAAGTTTTTTTCTTCCTCTTCTTCATCACTTCCTTTGTCAAAGATCAGACCATCTCTTGAGGTAGGGTGTTCTGAATTGTTATTGAAACCTAACCTTGTTTTGTCTTTGGTGTCTCTGAATTCCATGTGTATAGGCTCAATAATTCATTTTCCTTTATCTCCTAAAGGTCCCTTCCCTTTGTATCCCATTTTTTAAGAGGGTCATAACCTTTTCCATACTTTTTGGGAGATATCTCAACATGTTTTACTTCATTTTCTCTTTGTTCCTCTTTATAGAGCCTACCCAAGACTGCTTTATCTTCTTTTCCATCCTCTTGAGAAGTAGAGGATCTAACCATACCAGTTGGTTTTTGAATGTCTTGTTCCTTTGATGTAGCATGTGTGAAAGATGGGGAAGGTTTCCCATAAGATCTTGGAGACACAGGAATGTTAGCCAATGATGATGTCATGTCTAGTTTGTATTCCCCCATGCTAGTTTCTTAAGTTTTAGTGTCTTTCCAAAGCTTCTCATCATAATATCTTTGGAGGTTTCAGGTGCAAATTCTTTTGGGACTTCCTTATTGTGAGGAACCATACTATCTGCTTTAACATTGTTGCAAGTGTAGCTTGAATATGCAAGAATTGTCACTTCCACCCCATTGTGTGGGAATTTGATGCATTGATGGTAAGTGGATAGTACTGCTTGCATTTCATGTATCCAAGGTCTTCCTAGTAATATTTTATAGGACAATAGTATATCAATAACTTGAAAAATCACATTGCATTCAATTGGTCCTATTCTTATTGGTAAACAATTATCCCTTTGGATGATCTTTCTTCTTCATCGTAAGCCTTGATGGTTATCTTACTTCTTGAATCAATTGTTTGTTTTGAAAGACCTAGTTTCTTAATCAGATTGAGAGTACATATATTCAACCCTATGCCTCCATCTATGAATACATGTTTTACACAAGATTTATGGATCAATACTTCAATGTGAAGGGGTTGGTTATGGGGATGAGTCAAGGATTTTTCATCTTCCTCTAAAAAGGAGAGGTAACCTGGAGCTGATATGTGATTGACCATTGCCTAAAACTTGTCCACATGTATGTCTTTTGGAATATTTGTAGAATGCAAGGCTTGTTCAAGAACTTCCCTTTCATTGAAGAGATCTTTAATAACTCAAATATAGAAATTTGAGATGGGGTCCTGTTGGCTTGCTTTCAACGCCCCAAGTTTTATACTTTTAAAAATCAGCCCTATGAGAAAAGTTCCTAAATTGTCTCGATATCTTACTAATTTTTATTGCTAATGATGCTTTGGTAAAGTGTAATTTCTGAAAGGGCAGCGTTCCAGAATGTGTTGAAACTTGAACTTAGAACCTAAAGGTTCAAAGTTCAAAGTTCAAAATGCAGTTTGCAAAGTTTGGATTCAAGATTCAGTTTCACTAGTTTTAAAAAGCATAATGAATGTTCAAGGGTACGAAATGCTGGCTCAGTATGCAAATTGAAATTCAGAGAGTTCAAGTGTAGTTCAAAAGCCATTTCAATTTTTAAGGCAAAGATTCAAAATGGTTCAATTGGCTAAAAGTTCATCTCTCCTATAAGGCTCAAGGGTTGCAAGTTCAATTTTAGTATTTCAAGATTGTGAAGGTTGTGACTTTAAAGTTCAAAGCTCAAAGGTTTGAACTCAAATGCCTCGGCTCCAATACACATATATGAAGATTGAACCTACTTGCAACAAAGGTAAAAGTGATGAAAGCATCTGGATGCTCCCTGTCTTGGAGAGAAAAATCGAAAGACTCTATGCCCTTTGTCATGGCATGTCGTAAACATGCTGGTTAGATGTACCTCCCGAAACCTTCAAGAAATTGAGGAAAAAGAGATGGACCATGTGAAATGTTTGACAAAATTCCCATGCAGTTGAATGGTTTATTGGTGACATCTATCGATGAACAAATACTATGAGGGAGACTTTGATTGCGGTAAGGGCCGCAAATATATGGTGTAGAAATGTGATGAACTAATTAATAACATGTGTCTCCTATGGTACACACCAGCTTGATGTTTTTATCTCATAAGGGTAGTAATGATAAAATCCCCAAATATAAAAGCTCAAGGGGAGTTCAATGTCGAGTTCGATGGTGGAAGACATGACGCCCTATTTCCATGTCTCAAAGAAAGTACATTACACAACCAAGAAGTCAATATTCTAAGTGTTTCCAAGTTGTAGCACAATTGGATCTCGTTGCCATTGGGAACTATATCCTAGTAACAGGCTGTTAATGATACTCGACAAACAACATGGAAAGAACCACTGAAAGAAGACACTCAAAATGCTGACAGGTATCTCGTGAAGTACCAAGGGCATATAATGTCTGAGTCCAACAAAAGAAGCATGAGAGGATGACTGTCATCTATTTGACAAAATGTCCGTCAGTCTTGTATGCTCCAGAACACATGCCCAATCCAGTGATTGAGATCTTCATGCCTGTTGATATAGGTTTCCTGGTGATGACCATTGATTTATTAAAGAGGACTTTGAACAATTAGATGAAGACATTGAATTGGCTAAATAAGATAGCAAGATAGCAGAGAATAATGAATTATATGGAGTTCAAGTTTGACATGCCTCTGCCCAAACCAAGAAAACCTGAACATCCAAGGTGATTACACACTTGAAGCCTAATCTATTCCATGAGAGGGAACTTGTTGACCAAGGGGAGCATTGAGCATATAGATCCGCATGGATGACTTCTTTGTGGATACCGTGAAGTTTTAGAGACATCTGGCGCGGTGTTGAAGTGTTTAGAACTCGACCAGAGATAAGTGATGTCACCATTTCCAACATGTGCACAGATATTTGTAAGAAGGAAATGACCAAAATACTTACTCACTGATCTCATTTCACTGTCATATAGCGATTTGAGATGGAGTTTCATTTGATACTAATCTAGTATAGTTGACAATATTTTCATATAATGGTGACTCACTATAAAAAAATGAGAGGTGGCAGATTAATATGATGACATTTGACTTGATTGTGGTTACTTTAAACTTAACCAAGTTTTATCCCGATTATAGACGAACCCCCATCAATCATTAAAAATACTTTAATTAGTATTATAATGGTAAAGTTTTAAAACATTGAATTGATAAAGATAAAAGGGGATATCGCAAGAATTAGTTATTATCACTGACCAAGAATGTCAAGGAAAAGAAAGAAGGTGATAAATAGGGGAAAAGAGGGGAAATAAGGGGTTCTTCTTTTCTCAGAGTCAGGCAAGAGTTCTTCTTTTCTCAGATTCAGGAGGCTATAGGGAGGAGGAGAGAGAATTTTAGAAGTTAAAATTCTGTAACAGAGAATGAAAGAGGAAATCTAATTTTGTTCTGCAAATGGATTAAAGATGTGTAGAGATGAAACTATCTATTGGTTTTTTTTATTAAGTATTTCAAGGATAAAGGGAATTTTATATATCTAAATTTGTTGGTTCGGGTATATGATTTCCTGATTGAAATGTATCTATTGGTGATTTCAGTCATTCTGAAATACTATTCTACATCACCTTTTGTTTAGAGTTATGTGTGCATCATAAGTCTGTGTGCTTGGTGTCCCAATGTACGCAAAATATAATGTTAAAATCTTCTTTGATTTTCTATTTTGGGAAGACTGAATAGGTGAGCAGTTGGTCATTCATTTATTTTCTGTGAATATTTTCTATTGTAATCACATTCATTTCATAGTGATGAATGAATGTTGACAACCTTTGTGTCTTTGGGTTAAAGACATACTTTACATTTAATTCACTCAATATCTTTCTAGAAGGGATATGTACCTTTAAATTCAGAGGAGGGTTATCAACCAATGATAACTCGTCCAACTGTTAGTACATTTTGTTCTTCTTTTCGGGCATATTGAGTCATTATTTACATTTCTTTCCGAAGGACAAATCTGTTTACTAATAGGTCCTGTGCAATTGGTCTACCAAGTTATAGTTGGCAGATGGTATAGAAATTATTTTTCTTGTCACTGCTAGTTTAGGAATTGTGAGAACAGGTGCTTTAGAGGATGTTGCTTGTTTAGATGAGGAATTAACCCCTTTAATCGTGACTTTTGCTTGGCTTCGAGTTAACACTTTGAATGTGTTGATTTTTCTTTGGCACCTTTGATAGTGATCACATTGATTGATTCTCTTTTTATGTCCAACATATTGATCACATTATCATTATGAGAGTAGGTGTAATTAACTTCATTTCCCTTTCCTTTAGAAGCTTCTCATTTTTCATAGTTAGGGAATGGTTTTTTATATGCCATGTGGTCTTCATTAGAGGTATGTCCTTCCACTTTGATCTCGCCTCCTTCAAAAAGGTCTTGTATAACATGTTTGAGCTTAAAACAATAATTAATTAGTCTTGTGTCCTTTATTATTATGGAAGTCACAATAGGCATTATCATTCCACCACCTTGGTTTTACTTCTGGTTCCCATGGTTTTGACTTCTCTATTGTGAGGACTTTTTTATCCAAGAGAGGCTTCAAAACTGTCTTAGGAGGTTCTCCCAATGCAGTAAATTCTCTTTTAGGTCTAGACGTCCATGGTTTACTCTTGTTGGTATTATTGTTTTCTCTTGGTATTGTGGTTGTTACCTTAGCTTCTTTGCTTTCTTGTAATCTATTTGTAAGATTAAACACAACTATTTTAGCATTTGTATTCAAGGCTTCCACCACTCCATCATGAACAACATTCTTGTTGTTGTTCCACCACTTAGGTTTGTTGTTATAGTTGTTGTATTTATTGTCACTTTGGAGTGTGATCTCTCCTTTCTTGACCGTAACATTTTCGGTATGAATAGAATTTTTGATCATTCTATCAAAACTAGGAGAACCTAGCATTTGTAGAGCATAGTTCATTTTGGGTACTAAGTTATTGATAAAGATTTCCATCTTTTCAAATTCAGGTATTTCTCTTGAGTATCTTGCAAAGATTCTCCTCCACCATTGTAAAAAGTGTGTGAAGGATTCACCCATTCATTTTTTTGTGTTGTAAAGATCCATAATGGTCACATTGTGTTGTATATTTGTAGGAGTAATGTTGGAAAAATAGTTGAATCAACTCCTCAAAAGATTGCACACTTGGTGTGATTTTGGAGAACCATTCCATAGCATTTCTGCCTAGAACTCCCGGAAATAGCCTCATTAAATATATGGGTTTGTGCATGCACTCTATGCTTAAGGAAATTTTTTATCTAACATGGTCATGTGGATCCATCTCTCCCATGTATTTTTCGTATTTAGGTCATGACATGTTAGGTGAAAATGGAACCATGTTTATACTCTTGTCAAAAGGAAATGGACATATGTGTTCCAAAGAGTACTTTTTTGTTGGTTTAGTCTTTTCTTTCTTGAGTGTGGCAAGTTTTTTTTGCATTTGGTATAATTTATTTGAGAGTATTGAGATAGGTGTTTTTACTTCTTGTTCCTTCAATCTCTCAACATCATAGTCTTTAGGAAGTTTAATTCCAAGAGAAGCTAAATGTAGGAAGTATTTTCTTTGTCTTATCCAATGATCTTTTCCATGGTCCTTTGAAACCTCCTACTTTGTTTGAGTTTTTTATACTCTTCTTGTGATACATCTTCCTCACTATCAAAACCAAACAAAGAACGACCATGATTTCGTTCTTCTTGACTTTATCTACCATCATGGTCTTAGCTATATTCGTCAAAAGCCGCACTCCATTCATGATGAGGTGCATCCATTTTGGGTGAGGCTTGATCAAATAGGGGATTTAAAGATGTCTCTCCTTGTTGAAACTTGAGTTATATAGGAGGTCTCTCTGAGTCATCACCAAGGTATTGTTTACGTCTTATGTTAACCATGAAAGTTGGGTCTCAACTTTGTCAAAAGTATTCCAATTATGTCAATAAGATTTCCAAATAGGCGTGTCCAAGTTGTGAAAAGGTATATGTGTTTGTTTAGAGTGATTAAATCCAGCGTCAGAGGGTTAGAAGTCCCTGATAATGATCTAGGAATCAAGAGGATTTGTTGAGTGAAATGACCATACATTTTGGGACCAATTGTGAGAATCCAAAAGGACATGCAAGGTAGACTTCTAAATAAGTTTGAAAATAGTGATAAGAGGACCAAGAAGAGAAACAAGACCAGACTAAAGAGAAAAAAGGGTATCCAAAACTATAGAGCTTCTGATTTTGACACGTGTGCAAGTACCCATTGTCCTAAATGTGACTCCCTAGATGCGAGCTTTGATTTACTGGATGCGAGATGATGTTTACTAAATGCGAGATTATGCAAACTAAATGCGAGCCTCTTTACCATATGTGAGCTAGAAATGACTAAATGCAAGAAATTTCCCTAAATGCGATCTTATGAAAAAAATGCGAGCCAGGAATAACCAAATGCAAGCCTTTGATGGTTTTTGCATTTTTTGTTAGTTTGTCTTGAAGGTACGTAAATTTTTGTTGGACACCGTAGTCTGTCTAAGGATTTCCAGAGTGTTTTTGAACAACATGTAAGTCAGTGAGTGTCAAAATGTTATTTGTTAGAGGAATTTAACCTTTTAGTGCATTTTAGACACATTAAGAAAGTTTTAATAGGTGACCAAACACATCCCTATTCTCTAGATTCTAGGCATAGAATGAAAATACTTTCTCATAGACTTAGGTACACACTCACATGCTAATCAGAATATGACCATCACCAAGCATGTAATAGCTCTAGTCATGATGCCATATTATCCGAATCCAAACGCAACTGAGGGCACAAAATGATGAGTATCTTGGGGCAGTTACTATTTTCCTTGCACAAAGATTATCACCTTTCAGAGATAAACCAGGTTGTTTTGACTGCAAGTATTGTCTATTTGTGGGCATCTGTTCACAATCATCCCCCATAGAATTGCACAAGGAAAAATTAAGGCATATATCCCTATGAGTACTCAAATGTGTGTAGTCTCACAAGTGAGATTCAAGTGGCTCCACTCTACACACATCTAAGCATGTCCAAGGAATGATGTCAAAATTCCAAGTAAAAAAATGACTACGTCTTCCAAGGCTTTGGCCTTCAAGGAAGCATTTTGATTATAGTGAGATGGAAGGGTTGGCGTTCACCTATCCTCACTTGGGTCATTCCTGAGAGATTTTTTCCTCAACTAGTAGGCCCTGTAATGTCTTGAAAGCAAGAAAGAGGATTGGCAACTTAGGAGTCTAGATTTATGACTCTCCATAAAGAAGAAGAGAATACTCTCCTATCCATGCCATTGTTTTGAAACCAAGAAAGAGGATTGGAAACTTAGGAGTCTATATTTTTTATTCTTTATAAAGAAGAAGAAAATAATCTCCTATCCATGCCATTTTATCTTATAAATCACATCAAGAAAGTTTATTCCCTTAGATTTTAGAACTCAATACTTAACCCCCCATAACGAGTTTCTAATTTTCCAACTTGGCAAAAGAGCACAATCCTCTAGTTGGACCAAGAATTGTGTTTAAATCTGATATTTAAGTGCCTATTTTAAGAATTGACAAAAGCACTTTTGAGAAAGTTTTAAGGTTCATTTACCCCAAATCCTAATCAAATTCTAACTTATTTTTTGAGTTTCTGATTTTCCATGGAGGGAAAGAGCATAATCCTCTATTCAAGTTAGCAAATGATAGCAAATGTGTTAAGTTCCTAAAAAAATGCAATAGAGTTAGGTTGATCACTTTAGGCAACCTACAAAACCACTATTTAGTAGTTTTCTCCATCTTTTTGATCAAAAAGTCTTTGACAACATTCCGCAATAAATAATTAGGCTGTTTGACATCCAAAAACATTCAAGATTAGTAGATTAGTCATCAAAATTTCAAACATGCAATACAACTAACTAGATGCGACTGCCTTTCCCAAATGCGATGAAAGAAATATAGGACACGATTACAGATCCCAGATACAAGCCTTTATAACTAAAGGTGATTCAAAATTTACCAGAAGCGAGCCTTTACTGGATGCGATTTCGGATCTTCAGGATGTGACATAGGAAATCCTAGATGTGAGCCTTCTCTTGGGATGCGAGCATTTGCTACAAAAGGTGAGACTTTACCACTAAATGCGACTCTGCACATGGAAATAGAGAAGAAAAGAAGAGGAAAATCAGTTCAAAAATGCTATAAAATTTGGGGATCTGCCCCACGGTGGGCGCCAAAAATGTGTGTGTATTTATTGGACCTACAAGATGCAACACAACACTTCAATATGTCATTATATTAGTGATTAAAACTTGAAATATTAAAGGAAAAGCATATATAAACCACCAAAATTGACATATTGCTTCCTATCTAAAGGGAGTATGATAAATGCTATAATTTCCCTCATATTATGCATAAATCAGTGACATATACAAGCTTAGAATGGAAGATTCAATGATAATTCAAACTAAATTGCAATGCAAAGTTTATTTTAGTGCACCAAAGAATGTTATGAAATTACGTAAAAGTATGAACTAAGAATGCATTTAGATTTCTAGAAAATTAGAGCAACATAAGTGATTTAACTCTCATTGGCTAATGGATTGAATTTCCATGTGCAAGTGAGGAGTTGTAATTAGGAGATTTATTTAATCCCCTTTAATTAATTACTTTATCCAAGTATTTAATTGTTTTGATTTGATTTAAATAGGCCAATGTAATTAATGTAAGTTAGTGATGAAATCACTTTGATTTTAGGAGATTAAATTGATTTTAATGAATTATTCCAATAATTGAGTAATTGGCTTGACATAATTAGGGGAATGATCACACTTAGGGAAAATAGGGTCTCTGGTTAGAGTAGACCAAATTAGGGTGGTTACACTAAGTGGTCCTAAAGAGTCTTAAGGGTCCTAGAACACATTAATGTGTCCTAAGACCCCTTAACAACCCTTACGATCCCTAATATGTATGAATAGGGGTCCTAAAGTGTCTTGAAGGGTCTTAGAACACATTATTGTGTCTTAAGACCCCTTTTTAATGTGTCTTAGGACCCCTTAAGACCCCTTACAATCCCTAAGATGTATGAAGTCCTAAAGGGTTTTAAGGGGTCATAAGGGGTCTTAGGACAATGTGTCCTAGGACCCCTGATGACCCCTTATGACCCCTTACCATGTGTCATAGGATCCCTTGGGAACCCCTTGAAACCCCTTAGGACCCCTTAGCAAATATTAGTTTATGGTATGGGGTCCTAAGGTGTAATAAGGGTCCTATGACACATTAATGTCTTCTAAGACCCCTTATGATCCCTTAGGACCCTTTGGGACACATTACCATACATTTTAGGGGTACTAAGGGTTATTAATGGGTCTTATGATATATTAGTACCCCTTAGGACCCCTTATAAAACATTATTTTATGGTAAGGGGTCATAAGGGATCTTAGGACACATTAATGTGTCCTAGGACCACTTAATACCACTTACGACCCCTTAAGACCCCTTAAAAAACATTACTATATGGTAAGGGGTCATAAGGGGTCCTAAGACCCATTAATGTGCCCTAAGACCCCTTATGTCCCCTTATGCATCTTTAGGACCCCTTAACATACATTAGTGTATGGTAAGGGATCCTAAGGGGTATTAAGTGTCCTAGGACCCCTTAAGAACCCTTATTTTTTTTTGGAAAATCCTATCTTATTACAACTCAGTGCAGATCAACTCAATTCAAGCATTAAAAAACTTTCAAAAAGGCTACTATAGTGTGAGAAAAATTTGTACAATTCTTATACTTGATGCAATAAGCTAGATGACAAGATGCCTAAAATGAGAGTGTATTTCTAGAAATTACTATTATTTTACTTTTAAGACTAACATCACAATATTAAGCAAAAACGTGATGTGGGGGATATGTGGTAGGAGAGACTATGAATTTGTTAAGAGAATTACATGCATTTTACGAATATGATATAATATTATTTGATGTATTGTTATAGATTGAAATTCTTACGTTTATTACAATATCAAAGCTCCTATCTTATTGTAACTAATATAAGAGGTAATAATTCTTGATAACATTCCAATTCCTAACAAAATAGAAAATATATATCACATGAGAATGATTGCATCCATATTATAGACTAACTTGAGCCAACTGTACATTCATTGGTATGACATGATATACCATTTTATAGGAATTATGCCTCATGATTCATGAGTGATTATAATAACTGTAGACACCCTAAAATGGACAGGCTTGCAACTTTACATTAAAACCCTAATTTTCATCTATTAATTAATGGTTTCTTAATCATTAATTAATCATCTATTTTCCTCTAAATTCATTACTCAAATCATC
>MU224599.1:865144-889819 GCA_018584345.1 Thuja plicata
CCAATACTGAGCATCAAGAACAACGTTTTGGAAGGAGTAGAGAGAAACAATAGAAGCTTCAAGCATTGAAGGGTTTGCATTCATTTGTCTTCCTCTTTGTTGTTTGTACATTTTATTGCTCACGTTTCAATTATTCGTTTAGTAGTTATTGCGTAATAGATTTGCATGCACTTGTGAACCTTGGCTACTAACCCCTGCCCTTGGAAAGCTATGGGAAACCGGAGAGAGAGGCGTACAATAACAAGATACTTTTAACCTTCCTAAATATGCAATTACAACTAGGCATCCAAAAAATTCATGCTCCCTACTACAATACAAGGCTAATACAAGATGGGTATAAAACATTGATATGGGAGATTATTTCTTTCATGAGGGAAATGCATAATACATTACATTTACTTTTGTAACCAAAATACTAAAATATTGCAGATACTCAAAACTAACCATTTACATTAATACCTAGTTCTATAAGCAATCTTTTAGAAGACACAATGCAAATCTCTTTTATGAAACAACATTTACTTATTAACATTAAAGGTCTACATTGCATTTTAGGAGAATACCCAATATTATAAATCCTAAATATGGATCATAAATATACACCAATAAAAATAATCTACGATGCCTTTTATAATTCTACTATAATAGTCGTTCATATTTAATTACGAAAATAATATACATACTCAAAGAGAAAATCTAAGAAGTTTAACCACTAGTCTACAAGTTAGGATTTCATTCCAAGATTCACTTATTAAACTATGTATATTGCTAATTACACATCCCATAAGTTTACATGTCATACAGTATCATATAATGTACCTAATAATAATCAAACAATAATATGAAGAGTTCATTCAAATTGTTATTTTGGGAATAATTATAGATAATTAAGAAGAGGAGAAACACACGAGTCCTACTACTACCCCCTTTTCAACCAATTCCTTCAATAAAAATTAGCCTAATACACATAACTTTTCTAGCTATCTTCAATTTCGTAATAGGAGCACATTTAGAGTAACCATTTGTGCCATTAACCTTATATACATCAAAATTTTAAGTGTTCTAGTTGAGAAAGAAATACACTTTATTCCAATCTAATATCATATCCATATCAATATTATTCTATAATTTCCTTAGAAATAAAATCTAAAGCTTATATCTATTCTAATAACCATGCATTCCTATTACCCAACTATTCCATTAACATTATATAACTCAACATCCTTATATACCATTATAGAAAACCAAGTGGCAATATCGCCAGTTTCATACCATTGAGGTGGTTCTTATAATGCACACATAAAATGAATTCATTTCCATAATAATTTAGGAATCTAGAAAAATATACATTTAATAAGAATGATAATTTCACTTCAATTGTTAGGATAGATACTCTATTTCCTTTCATAATACCCACTTGAAAAGAAAACACTTAGACAATGTTACAGTCTTACCTTAGACATTCTTGCTTACATTTGTTTAACATTACACATACAACTAATGTAACACTTAAAGTAACATGCATAAAAAATTTCTCCCTTCTACATAAAGAGAGATAAAATCCTATGTATAATACAACCTTGGGGACATAGGTCTTTTACCTAAAGGTTTATATTAATAAAACACATATATGACACATTGTTTGCACAAGAAATTTAGCCCATAAAACTTATCCTTAAGAGGAGAGAGAGAAAAATTACATTCATATTACGACCACAATTATTTCATTATTTTCCTTCAAGGAAGGTAGAGAATAAGAGGAAAAGGATTTATTTCATTTCATTTAAAGTCATATTACTACTTCAACTTTTATACATACATATAAATGAATTCATTTACTTGTTGCATTTCCAAATTCTTATTTTGAAAATACACGAAAGTTCATTATTTGTATATACATTTCAATACACACTCATTTATTTTACTAGCTCTTATCAGCCATTGGCCAAGAATAAGAAAGAGAGAGTCAGTTTTCAAATTTCAATCTAGACATGATACAAAATTTTCAATTTGACTATGAAACCACTAACATACTTCATTAATGCAAGGAGGGTATGGACAACCAGGGCCAAAGGCACTCCCAGCTATCCAAACCAACTTGCAGAACAACTCCGAAGCAACAACACAGGAAGGGAGAGAAAGAAAGCAAAATATTCTTACTATTTCATCAAACATCATACATGTTAGGCTGTAAGGCCTTCCTAGTTTTGGCCATATATTTACATAATAATCTTCATACATGTGAGGTCACAGAACTGCGATCCAAATCTACTATCTCTTTTCTACTTCAAAACTTCTACCAAATCTAAGAACAAAAACTAAATATATACAAGAGACCACAAAAGAGGTTGGCACCAAAGATCCTAAAGATTCAACATAGAAAATAACAAATACCCAGATATAGGTCCACACGCATCCCAATGAGAGACCCCAACATTAATTATGCTATGGAAATTAAATGCATACATTGGCCAGAAGAACCAACATCCGAAAATGAACTCAGTGAGAAAGACTAATGAGCACAAAGACCAGTCAGTGAAATTACCAAGAAGCCAAGAATAACCACCAAGACCCCATTGGTGAATCTGACCAAGAAAAGTAACCGAGACCGAGTAGTGAAATAAAAAACCTTCAACTAGCCAACAAGAACAATTACCGAGCACTTTACCGAGCAATCTCTAACAAGCTACCGAACCAAAACAAACATATTTTTGGTTAATACAAGATTTCCAAGAACCCAAGATGCTCCTGCATCAGACACCTAGGGTTAAAAGAAATGATTCTCCAAATCATGAATTAGGTACAACTTGAATTGAATCTATCTCAGATTGAGAAATCCAAGATGAGTCCTCAATCGGTCTGTTCTTCCACTTTACAAGATATCCCATGTAATCCTTTCCCCTTGTACTTCTGCCAACTCTCTATTTCAAAATCTGTTTAACTTCCACTATCTATTTCTTAGGATAATCACTCGGTATTGTCACTTCTTCATCAGGTTCATGATACGCATACAAATATGAAATATTGAATATAGGTGATATATCCATGTCATCAAGTAATTCTAATTCATAAGAATTTCTACTATCAAATCTTCTCAATATCTTGCAAGGACCAAATTTCTTCATCTTCAGTTTACCATATGCTCCAATAGGAAATATGCTTTTCTTCAAATGAACCATAACTGCATCACCAACGTCAAAAGTCTTATGTCTTCTTGAACTATCTACACTATCCTTGTATTTATGATTACTTTGCTCCAACTTACGTTTCACTTCCTCATGCATTGTCTTCATAAACTCACCAAATTTTTTACCTTCATCACTCCACTTCTCTTCTCTAGCAATATCTCTCAAGTCTGATAAATCTTTCAGTTGTGTGTCGTTAACAATCTCAAAAGGTGTCCTTCCAGTACTTCTATTTACTGGACTATTCTATGCAAACTCTGCTTGTGTCAATATCAAATCCAAATTACTCGATGTGTCTCTAACTAAGTATCTCAATAAGTTACCCAAACTTTGATTTACAACCTCTATTTGTCCATCAGTCTATGGGTGAAATGTAGAACTATACTTCAACTTAGTGTCCAACTTCTTCCAAAGTGTTTTCCAAAAATAGCTAACAAACTTACTGTCTCAGTCAGAGATGATACTCTTCGGTAATCCATGCAATATGACAATCTCCTTAAATAAAAGATCTGCTATATGTATTGCATCTGATGTTTTTCTACATGGTATGAAATGTGTTATCTTAGAAAATATATCCACAACAACAAATATGGAATCATTACCTCTTACTTTCCTCGGTAAGCCAAGAACAAAATCCATGCTGATATCACTCCAAGGTTTCTCAGGAACATAAATCAGTGTATACAATCTAGTATTCTGACTTACTCCTTTTGCAACTTGACAAAATCCACAACTTTTCAAAAATTTCTGAACATCCTTATACAAATTAGGCCAAAAATACCTTTTCTTAAGCGAACTCAATGTCTTATCAATTCTAAAATGTCTAGCCAAACCACTACTATGTTTTTCCTTTATCATATTAGTTCTCATTGATCCTCTCGGTATGCATAAGTGAATACCATTGAACAACATATCTTCTTGAATGAACTATTCTTCATACTTACTCGATTGATTTGGAATATGTGCTTTGCACATTCTCCATGGCTCATAAAAATCAGGGTCATTTTCATACAAGTTCTTCGTATCATCAAAACCAAGAACCTCAATTCTCATTTATGTCATCAAAGATCTTCTTCTACTCAATGCATCAACAAATCAGTTAGAAAATCCACTCTTATGCTTTACCACAAATGTGAAATTCTGCAAATATTTTACCCATTTCATATGTCTCTATTTTAACTTATTCTGACTACCGAAATACTGTAAAGCCTTATGATTAGTATACAACACAAATTCAATTGATATCAAATAATGTCTCCATTTTTTTAGAGCTTGAACAATAGTATATAATTCTTGATCATAGACATAATATTTCCTTTTAGCATCATTCAACTTTTCACTAAAGAAAGCAACATGTTTACCTTCTTGAGTCAACACAACTCCTATTGCACTTCCACTTGAATTGCATTAAACTTGAAATACCTTGTTGAAATTAGGTAAGGCTAACACAGGTAATTCAACAACCTTTTGTTTCAAAGAATCAAAACTCTTATCATCTCCATGTGTCCATTTGAATTCTCTTTTGTCTCCCTTCATTGTCTACGTTATAACATTACAAATAGAAATGAAACTTCTAATAAAATTTTTGTAAGAACTTTTCAATCCATGAAATGATCTTACCTTACTGACATTCTCAGGAGTAGGACAACTAAGTATGGATTCAACTTTCTCAGGATCCATCTTTAAACCATTAGCTGAAATTACAACATCTAAATACACAAGTTCTTCTTTCATGAAAGAACACTTTTTCAAATTGATCAACAAATTTTCCTCTTTCAAACTCTACAACACTTGTCTTATATGCATCAAATGTTCTTCTCTTGTCTTACTAAATATCAGAATATACACCAAGTATACAATCACACATTTATTCAATAATTTCTTCAAAATTTCATTCATTAGCCTCATAAATGTACTTGGTACATAGTTAAACCAAAGGGCATAACTAAAAATTCATACAAAACTTCTTTTGTCTTGAAATAAGTCTTACATTCATCACCCTCTCTAATTCTGATACGATGATATCCACTCTTCAAATCAATTTTGGTAAAATATTTTCTCCACTGAAACAATCTATTATATCATTCATCCTCAGTATAGGAAATCTATACTTAACTGTGATCTTGTTAATAGCTCTTGAATCAGTGCACATTTGTCATTTTCCATTCTTGTTAGGTGCCAATAGAGCTGGTACTACACACAAACTCAAAATTTCTCTGATCAAACCCTTGTTCAATAGCTCATGAACTTGTCGATTGAGTTCTTCATTCTCGTTCGGTGTCAACTGCTGTGGTGCCTTGTTTGGAAAACTAGCTCTAGGAATTAGATCCATAGAATGACTAATATCTCTCATCGGTGGTAAACCATTAGGTATATTATCTAAAATGATCTCCTTGTACTCAGTGAGAAATTTCTCAACTTCTTTAGGAACTTTATCTTCTGTGTTCTTACTCAGTTTGTTAGATATCAAAGAATAACATATATCATTCCTTTTCAAATCCTTAAAAAACTGTCTACCTTCCATCAAACAAAATTTCATAGATGTACATATCTCACCAACAGATTCTTCAACCAAAGGTAATAATATTTTATTCTTACTATCAACCCAAATAGTGTATTTGTTACCCCTGCATCATGTATAGCATGTCTATCATGTTGCCAAGGTCTACACAAAAAAATATGAAAATAATCCATAGGCATAATATCACACAACACCTTATCATAATACTTTCCAATTTTTAGATTCACAAAACATTGTTCACTCACCATTATTGTATTCTCATCTTTGATCCATGAAATATGATAGGGCTTCGGGTGCTTCATTCTTTCCAACTGCAATTTTTTGACCATCTCCTTTGTTGCTAGATTCTCTGAGCTTCCACTATCAATAATTACTTTCCAAACTTTGTTTGCAACTCTACATCTGGTCTTGATAAAAAATTTCCTTACAAGATCTTTCTTTTCACTCCACAATATTCTTCTAACCATTTGGTTTCCTTCCTTCTCAGGTTCATTTGGTTAATCTTCTTACACCAAAGCATTTCTGCTACTATTGACTTTCTTTCTTGCATGTGTACACTCAAAAGATCTATGTCTTTCTTCACCATAATTATAACAAGTTTCTTGGAACCCTTTTCTGCTATAACCACCTCGGGAGTAGTTACCTCTTCCTCAGAATTAGCTTCCACCTTTCTACTCGGTCTTTTCTTTGTCTTGATTTGTTTTGTCCCGATTAGATCTATTTTTTTCACCATAAGGTCTACCTCTTCCTTTAGGGAATCTACCTCCTCTACCTCTTTTCTTTTGTTCATATCTTTTGTTCAATTTCTCCTCAGCTTTTAGGGAAAACTGATACTCCTCTTCAATAATTTCCATCTTTACTAAGCTGATCTCATCTTGTATAGAGATTCTTAATCCATTCAAATATCTTTTTATTCTTTCCACCTCATCTTCAACACATCCAATCTGATGTCTAATTTGTAAAATTCCTTGGTGTAATATTTTACCGAGCTATCTTTCTGCTTCAAACTTTTCATTCTCCTAACTAGGTTAATCTGGTAATCACAAGGTAGAAAATTTTATTTCAACTTGTTTATCATCTTGTCTCATACCTTGATCTTGTCTTATCCTTCTTGTTTTGATCTAATTGCAAATGCTCCTACCACAAGGACGCATGACCTTTCAACTTTGTACTTGCAATCTTCACCTTTCTCTCCTTTGATACATTCTCATATTCAAATTATTTCTCCATCTCAGTTATCCAATCTGTCAACTCATCAAAATAACTTTCCACTATACTCAGGAGGATTAAACTAAGGTGTGGACTTCAAAATTGTCAATGCTTGCATGAATCTCTCTTCTTTTTGATCCATCATAGGTGTAGGTGCAGTTTCTCCTTGCACTTCAACTTCATCATCACTAACATCTTCAAGATGTCTTCCTCTGTGTTGGGATGTCTCAACAACTTCCAACCTTGCAGCAATCTATCTAAGGATATCAGCTAGACCTAGATCTACATTTCCTCTTCCATGAACCATCTTGAAACCTTCTGCAATTGTAGGTCAGATCACGATCTGCTAACCTACAAAAAATATCGCTAGGGTTCACAAGAAAGAACCTCAGATCTCACCTTCTATCTGATACCACCTGATGCAAGGAGGGTATGGACAACTAGGGCCCAAGGCACTCCCAGCTATCTAAACCAACTTGCAGAACAACTTAGAAGCAACAAGACAGGAAGGGAGGGAAAGAAAGAAAAATATTCTTATTATTTCATCAAACATCATACATGTCAAGCTATAATGCCTTCCCAATTTTGGCCATATACATTAAGATTTTTATAGAATAATCTTCATACATGAAAGGTCATAGACTTGCAATCCAAATCTACTATCTCTTTTCTACTTTAGAACTGCTACCAAATCTAAGAACATAAAATAAATATATACAAGAGACCAAAAAGGAGGTCGGAACCAAAGATCCTAAAGATACAACACATGAAACAACAAAGACCAAGATTTAGGTCCACATGCATATTCCCAATGAGAGACCCCAACATTAATTATGCTACATAGATTAAATTCATACATTGGCTAGAAGATCCAACGTCTGAAAAACAACTCGGTGAGAAAGACTACCGAGCACAAAGATCAGTTGGTGAAATTACTGAGTAGCCAAGAACAACCACCGAGACCCCGTTGGTGAAGCCAACCAAGATAAGTAACCAAGCCATACCATACGAATGCATGTCCTTTTAATTTGGTACAATCATATTTTAGCTTCTTCTCTTCACTAGTTCCTTAAAGTTCACTTCATCAGAATCTAGGTTACCATGATAATCAAGTGGATTGAAATGAGGTCTTTTATTCACATTAGTCAACTCTGGTTGCGCTTTATTGTTCTCTCCATCCTTTGTGAAATCCTGATTATATTCATCTCCTTCTTCATCACTTGCATCTTCTATATATTTTCCTCTCCTCTTAGTAGTTTCCACCTCTTCCAATTTAGTAGATATTTATCACAACAAATTGAAGACAACTGGACTTACATTCCTTTCTCTACATCTATCATTCCTTGTGGCCATCTTAACAATCTTCATTAGTTGTAGATTGGATCCTCTCTTTCACCAACCCAAAAGAAAACCCTAGGTTGCACAAAACCTTTCTCTAATACCAATTGATGCATCCAAGGATAGTAGGAACTCACTGAGTCTAGCCAATCCTTGTAGCAAGAGTCACACAATAGAAGAAAAATAAAAACAAGAGGCAATGAATGCAATAAAAACTTTATCATTATTGGATGATTAGTTACAAGGAAAAATGCAAGATGTGATACATTACAAGCATACAAGCCTGATTAGAACCTTCAATAGGTTATCTTTTTATACCATTTATAATCAGCATCGAATACATTAACATTCAGTAGGTACTTCTTCTTTCCGATCTATTGATCAAAATCCTTCAAGTACTAAGCTACTATGATGTTCTCTCACATTTTCCTCTCCTCTAGAGAACAATTACAAGACTATATAAGGCCTTCACAAATATCAGGTCAGCTATGACATATTACATTTCCCATTGAAAAAGAAAATGTATTACACAGATAGGCCAGGACCCAAAATCATAAGGATCTTCATCTGACAAGTGGAATAAGAAATGTGATCCCTCAAGTAGGTCGGCCAAAAAAGTAACATCATCAAGAAATGAGTTGTTAGGCTTCATCGATTGTGAAAATATTTGCAAGATAAAAAAACATGAAGACTGACCAAAAACACGAATAACATGACAGTCTTTCCAAGAATTTGAAATATCTTGAATGTGGAGTAACTAAATGATGTGTGATCCAAGGAGGGAAATAAGACTGAAGCCACGAACATGCTAGAAGGATCACAACCTCCAAGAGTAAGCATAGAACGATTGTAGAAAGAAACGCCATAACTAATCAACCAAGAAAACAAATATTTTTGGTTGATGAAAGATTTCCAAGATCTCAAGATGCTCTTGCATCAGTGTTTCTCACCTTTTATAAACACTACAGACTGAGATAGGGGAGACATACGATATGCTTGACTAGATCCTCTTGTGCAGTGGCTTCTTTATGTTTTCTTATTTTTTGTGATGTTCTTCCCCTGTGATGTGCTACTTATTATATCTTTTGTTTAGATTTATTTAGAAGACCCTTGTTACTCTATTGGTGCAAGGTGATAAAGGAATCAACCTATTAGGATATTCTTATGTTTGTATCTCATTTCTCCACGTGTTATTATTTTTAAATATGCCTTTGTGTTGTTTGATTGAGGATGATGCAAAATGGTAGCTACCTATTCTTTTTGGTTTCCGCGATGCTGGACCAAAAAGGCTTTTCTTTGTGACTCTTATATGATATTCTTCCATTGTGCTTTTAGTTTTTCTACCTTTGGGGAATGATGAAATTTTATTTTGATATAATAATTCATGTATTATCATATGATCATATTATATCCCTTTTTTTTCTCTCTTTTGTTATGTGTTTTATTTCCCTTGGTTTTTCCTTTCCTGGGGACATCTCATAGTGGAAAGGTCTCTTGTTGGGTGCATGTATGCTCCATTAAAGTCATTTCTATCATTAAGCAATTTTCAACCACTTTAATGTGGGGGCATACACTTCGCTCTTTGTTTCTCATTTTGCACATATACATATTGATTCAATGCCCTTTTGTTATTTTCTAATGTACTTCTGATTATTTTTAGTAAGTTCTTGTTGCTAGACTTTGCCTATCTATTTCCTTGGGGATGATAAGGTAAGAATAAGATATATATCTCATAGACTTCATAGAAATTTGTGAACTCATTTGACTGAAAACACGTGGAATTATCAATGACGATCTTCAGTGGGAATCCAAACCTTGTGAGGATTTTATCTAATAAGAAGTTAATGACATGTTTACTAGTTGCTTGCTTCGCAAGAATGACCTCTACCCACTTTTTGAAATAATATGTAGCCACCAAGATACATCTATGACCCCCAGTAGATTTGGCCTGTATCTCTCTTACAAATTCGATTCCCCACATTTGAAAAGTTCCTTGGTCTGTATGGGTCTGAGAGGTAAGGCTCCTTGAAACTTCATCTTGTTTGAGAACTTCTAGCAAGATTCACATTTCCTAACGTAATTATGGAAATATTTAAATATGCATGGCCAGTAATACATTTCCTTCATTATTTTGTGAGTTGTATTTTTTGCAGAGAAATTTCCCCCACACACCCCATCATGCATTTCTCTTAATACATATGTTGCTTGGTGTTCATCAAGACAGAGTAAGAATATCACATTATAATCCTTCCATTACAAATCATTTTCCATTAAAATATACCTATTTGATTGTACCTTTAAGGATCTTTTTTTATTTTCTTTGAATCCATTAGGACTTTTCATATTATTTAGATAATAAAAAATATTTGTGTACCAAGAACATGTTTCTATACTCATATGTACCTCTTATATATTTATCTTATTTATTTGTGCCGCTTCCAAATTAACTTCAGCCATTAATTTTGCAAGACCCTATCCTCTAACTACCTTAGTAATTTGAATATCTATATTGAATTATTGAACTTGATTGATCCACCTACATCTTCTTCCCGTGACTTCTGTTTTCCTAAATATATCTTCAAATACTACATTTGGAACATATGCAATTATCTTTGCTCCCACGAAATATGGTTTGAATGCCTTCATAGCCTTGACTAATGCATATGCCTTATTTTCATTAATGCCATATTTTAATTCTGAATCATGTAATGTCTTACTGAAGAGTGCAATGGGTTTTTCATACCGTTACTCATTTTTCTGCAACATCACATCAACAACTATCAGAAACAATGCAAATGAGAAAATTATAAAAGGTTTAGAAAAATTGGGAGATTTCAAAACAGGGGCCTCCTTAATTTCTTGTTTAATCCCTGTGAATGCATTATCATCTTTTTTCCTCCATTCCAAGGATGCGCCCTTCTTCAACATTTTAGCAATTGGTTTTATTATTTCAATAAAGTTCAAATAAATTTCCTTACAAAATTTATTTGGCCAAAAAAGGATTGGATAGCTTTTACTATTTTAGGAGGTAGAATCTTATAAATAGTAGATACACATCCAGATCGATCCTAACTCCTTCGTTGGAAAAAATATTTCCTAATAATTTCCCTTCTATTACTTCAAAATGACACTTTTTAGGGTTTAATGATATTATGTATTCCAAATCCCTCCGGAAAATTTTCTCAAGATGATTGCAATGGTACTCTGCTCTCTTTGATTATGTTGTTAGATCATCCTGATATATGACCAAAATAAATTCAATCAAACCTTCAAAAGATACATCCATTCCTCTTTGAAAGGTATCCCCAACATTAGTGAGCCTAAATGGCATTCATGCATACACATATGTCCCCCATGGTGTTGTAAAGGTTTTCTTATACTTCTCTTCTTCTTTGACCTTAACCTGACTATAGCCTAAGAACCTATCTATCATAGAAAGCAATTCATTTCATGTCACCTTTTGTAATAATTCTTCCATGTTAGGCAAGGCATAATTATCTTTCAAGGATGATATCTTAAAATTTCCAAAGTCTACACAAAGTCTAATGTCACCATTTTTCTTTCTAACTGGGACCAAAGTAGACACTCATGTAGAATACCTAATTGGTTTTGTAATACCTGCATCTCTCATCTTCATCAGTTCTTCTTTCACTTTTGGGGCTAATGTTGGATTTATTGGGCATTTCCTTTGCCTAAATAGTTTAGCATCAGGATTTAAAGGGATTTCATGTTGAAAGAGATCCTCTCTATAAGATTTAAGGTCATCATATGGCCAGGCAAACACATGTCTGCACTTTCTTAATAAATTTATTAAGTAGGCCCTAATCTTGGGATTGAGCCATTTTCAAATGTATACCTCTTTAGGTGCATGATTATTTCCAAGGTTTATTTTTCAACATCAGCCTTGTTTGAAAAATTTGACTTTAACTCAATCCTCTCCTTATTATCAAAAACTCTTTCTAATGCAACTAATCCTTTTGGAATTTTGTTAGTCTTCAAATGTATGACCTCTTTTCCAAATAAAACTTATTTCCCTTTATCATTTTCCACATATGAATTCCAATCTATGGACTGGTCCTCATCTTGATCTTCGCATGTGAGGAATTTCCTTATATCACGGTCATCTTCAAACACCTGTCAGTTTTGAATATTGCCCGGTATTGCTGGCCTTGTTTTGACTTCAACTCATGCTATGTCTTCAAATGGAATATCATTGTGCCTGATAGCCAAGTTAGCCATAAAATCTGCCAGAATGTTTTTTGATTGATCTATCTAATTAATTGAAAATGCATCAAAATTTTCTATTTTATCCCAAAATTCATTCCTATAAGATTTTAACTTTGATTTTTTGTGACAAACTTATTCCTAACTTGAGACACATTCAATTCAGAATCTCCATACACTGTCATTATTTTTATCCCGTGTTTATTTGTAATTCTAAGTCCTAATAGAAGTGCTTCATATTCAGCTACATTATTTTATAATCAAAGGTTAAAAGAAATGAGTATTTAAAATATTTTCCAATAGGAGAAATGAAAATTACACCAACGTCATTGCTCTCTTTACTGCAAGCACCATCAAATTTTATTTTCCATATCATTTCTTGATCTTCTTTAGCATGAATCTCAATTTGTTTAGTATTTTTCATTGCATCTTTAGTTATAATTAATTTGAAATTGTCCATGTTTGTATGACAAAAGAAATTAACCTGCTCCAAGTCAACATCTTCAATGATGTATGATGATCTAGGCTCCCTGCCAATTCACATTTCCCTATCATTTACTGGAATAGTAGCATAAGATAGATCTAATTAAACGTGACCAAATAATAAATTAGACCATTTCCTAGATAGAATCATTCCATAATTGGTAGGTACTTCTATCGCAATAATGCTAATTCTATATGATACCTTAAAACAAGAAGATAATTTAAATTCTACATTTTTTATTATTCCAACCACAAGAAAAGATCTATTATATATAACATAACATCTTCCATAAGTAGTATCAACTTTCATTCCAAGCTCCTTCATAACTGTTGGCTTGTCCATTGGTTTTGTTAATTTTGGGGCTTCTACCTGTTGTTCTTGCTTTTGAGTGTCATTTTTATTCTTCTTCAAAGTTCTCACTTGGCTGTCATTATGCTTTGGTAATTTGGAAAATATTCTAGAAGGCTTTCCTTGATCAACATTTACTATGTTGTTCCTGAATTGGTAATTTCTCCTTTCTTGTGCTAAGGTTGCAATGATATATGCTTCTCTTTCTTCATTGGTTATCTTCCTCAAAGTAGGGATTTTATCATCTGAAAAAACTTATTGTGCATTGGATTTCTAGTTTATTCTTCTTGAATCACTGTATGGTATGTATTCATCATTAGAACTAAAATCATCATTTTCCCAAAATGGATCTATTGAGATTGTATTTATCATAGGTTGTTGATCTTCATCTTGATTTTCTTCATCAAGTAAACTTTGGGCTATAACACAGTTTTCAGAATCATGTGGCAATCTACAAGCATCACATTATAATTCTCTCTTCACCAATGATTGTTTCTCCTTAATGGATCTGGGGTATCCTTAGTATTTTTTTTAATCTTTTAGGCTTTCCATTCTTCCAGTTTGTGTTACATGGCATGTCATGCAATCTAGGCCTGTCACTTCTATGAAATGATGTTATGTCACTCCTAGCCTGTTTAGTTTTCAAATCCTTAAGAATATCCATGATTTATTTTAGATCATCCTTCTTCTAAGCCTTAGGGTTATACAATTTCACATCTTCTCTCTTGTTTATCCTCCCAGTAGCTTTTCTTTCATTTTCAATAGTAGCAGCATTTTTGAAGGCTTGTTGTTATGTGGCTGGCTTGTATAATATGATTTCATAATGAGTCTTATTATCAAATGCACTTAAGTAGAAATTAATCAAGAAAAAATCAATAGGCCTTATGTCCCTTGGTATTCTATTTAGCACCTTATTATATCTTTTATTAAATTCTGCCACAGATTCATTAAAATTATTCTTAATGTTGGTTAGTTCATGAGATGCAAAAGAAGTATCATTATGATCACCAAATTGTTCAATAAACTAAATTGCAAAATCATACCAACTTGAGATTGATCTATCACGAAGCCCTTTGTACCATTCACCAAAATCTTCCACCAAGGATTGTACAAACAATTTCATAAATACATCTTCATGTTGGATCTCAAATTCTTCAATGGTACTTTTTAGATTTATCACATGTTGTTCAACAGATTCTGTTCCATTACCAGTGAACTTAGGGATAGCAGTCCTCAATTCATTATAAAATTGGTTTGGATACCCTACTATCCCATTAAAATCCAATTGCATATATCTCTCTATTACCATAGGCACTCTTAATCCAGCATTAATTATACCATAATAATTATTCCTCTGACCATGATTATGATGATTCATACTTCCCATGTTCTGCCCTCTCTGATTATTTCCTCCATTATGATGATTACCACCATTTTGTTGTCTTTGTTTTTCAGCATTGTGATTTCCACTATTATTTGGTTATCTCCAAAATCCATTCGGTTCACTAACATTTCTATTTATGTTCCTTTCTCTATTGTTAGGCTCAAACAATGGATTATTACGGCCATTACCAAAAAAAATTTCAACGTTCTTCCGATGAAGAGGGATATACTTAGGGACTCTATTATCTTTATTCTCATCTTATGTTGATATATTCAGATCACTTTTACATATTCCCAGTTTATTTAGCACTTCATATGGTTTTCTTTTAAGGGATTTGGCCATTTTCCTATCATTGGTGCCTGCATCATCCAACTTACAAAAAATTACATCAAATTATTGATAATACTCTTCATCTTCCTTATTTTCTTCTTCATGATTGATTTCTTGTTGTGGTTTATGCTCTTCCATATTTGTTTGGGAAAAAGGGTTACATTTTTTATCATTATTCTCATGAGTGTGATGACTTGATGTGGGGGCTTCTTCTTCATTAAAAAATCCTCCTTCCTTGGAAGGGAATCTCTTGTAGCTTGCAAATGTTATTTTTGAAGTTGGACCTTTTTTTCTATTTAAATTCCTTCTAGGACTTAACTCAATGTGGTTGCTATGTCCTTTTCTAAGAGATCTTCTACCCCATGTGTACTTTAACGACAAGTGTTTAGGATCTTCACTTACCCTTTTGCAAGACAAATTGTTAATCAAAAATTACTGTAGAGTCACCACCTCACTTAGAGGAAAATAATACTTACTGTTCTAAGTTGTAACCTCTAGTAGAGCCTAAAACATATCACCAAAGATGCTAGAAAACTTTTAAATAAGTCCCCAGTGGATTCTCCAATCTGTTAGTTCCCAAATCAACAGATTGGAAAATTATCAAGGTATGCCAAGCCTTGTGATCAAATTCTTCACTTGATTTGGCCAACTAATGAATTCACTCAATAGTGAGATTGAATTCTTGCACTTTAGGCTTTTTAGAACCAAGGAGGGTAAGCCTATACCTCAAACTTATCTATTGGTTTGAGGATTTTTATAGTAGATAGTATGGTTTCTTCAAATGTTCTCTTAAGTTGACAATATAATTTTAAGAAAATCAAATTATTAACTATACATAATGTTTTCTATATCGAAATTATTTCAACTGAACAAATAAATTCTCTACTGATTCCCGCTCTGCTAGTTTTTTTGAATTCATGCTGGCTTCGGCCTACTCTCCAATGGGGGACCCAGGGGGCCCGATGGGTCTCTGTCTGGACTTGTTTCTTGTGCTGTCACATAGGGATGATAGAGTGTGCTCTACCAGTAATATAGGCTTTAGTTTATCTGCGGTTTCAGTATTGGATGACTCTTCTTACTCATGAAATCTGGCGAGTAACGATTCCATTATGTCTAGTCCTGAGAAGGTGGGGGTACAAGGACTTCCAGCTTGGGGGTTAGAAGAATGCAGTATTAGGAGAGGAGACCCCTGACTCCCCAGATGTCCCTGAATGCACTACAGGTGAGTTTGGTCCAGAGATATTTGTTCCTGATGGGGTGGTTGATAGCATTTATGCCTCACTACAACTTTCTCTAGTGGGGAGATTCATCACCTTCAGGCCCACCATTTCTATGGCGCGATAGTGGTGTGCTGCCAGATGGAAATTTAAAGGGAACCTTAGTGTCTAGGCCATGCCTGGGGGCCTATTTCTCTTTAATTTTAACTTTGTAGCGGATTTCACAAATGTTTCCACTGGAAACTAGTGTTATGGGAAGCATTGTCTGTTAATAGAAAAATGGAAGCCTGGGTTTAACCCGAAAGTGGATCTTCAGAAGGCTGCTCTAGTGTGGGTCTATCTCCTAGGGCTCCCATGGAATTCTGGGATGAGAAAGTTCTCCATTGAATTGGGAACTCATTTGGCCAATATGTGTCAACGGATTCTGTTACTTTGCAAAAGTTGAGGCTAATTTTTATGATATTCTATGAATGTTACAATGAATAAACCCCTCCCTAACTTTTTGATGCTGAATTCCAAATGGGGAAATTGGAATCAGGCCATTGTGTATGAGAATGCCACCCTCCACTACCAGCGGTGTGATAAACATGGTCATGTTGTGGTGGATTTCAAGGCCGCCCCCCCATATGGATGGTGGGGATTTAGAGATCCTTCCCGCAATGGCTCTTATTGACTTTGTTGTCATCAACCCTTTGGCTAGGGAGGGGGTAGAGCAAGGACCCTTGGAAGGGATTCTCCCTCCATTGATGGGTAAGGAGGACAGTCTCAAATCTTCAGAGAATACTTGAGATGATAAGGATAAGATGGTTGAACAAGAGATAACCTTGGAGGAGGGAGAATTTTTTAAATTCAAGGAGGATTTCTCTAACTCCAAAAGGGAAAGCCCGAAGAAAGAGAAAAAAAGGGAGAAGAGAGTTTTTTTCCTTTGAATTCTAGCTAGAAGAAAGGGGGTGACTTGGGAGAGGATGGTAACATTAGCGACTGGGGGGAGGTGAGGGCACCCAATTTTTGTTCCCCTTCCCGAAATGGTGGGATAAAGGTTAAGATGAAAATGGTGTCGGTCCCTTCTTCATCACCGGATAGTCTCTTGGACTAGTTAGAACCAAAGAGGAAAACAAGAGGAGGAAAAAGGTGGATGTGGGAAATGAAGCCAAAGTTGGTTGGCCCACAATGAGATTAGTGAGAGAAAAAGAAGCAACAAGGGAAATTTCTAGTGGATGACAATTAACCTTAGAAGACTCCCAGAAAAGTATAAAATGAAGTTCCTCTTTTGGAACTTGAGAGGCATGAATAGCCCCCAGAAATAGTATACTTTGGAGTAGTATATCATAGATTTTAAATTTGATGTGGTTCTAATCCAGGAAGGTAAGATGACATATCATAATTTTGTTCTTCTCATTGAGAAAATCTGGCCTGGTGCAACCTTCCTCTATAGTGAAGTTGATGGGGCCTCGGGTGGGGTGGCTACTCTCTGGAACCCAAGTAAGCTATCTGGTAATGCTATGGCTTTCTCTCATAACTATCTTGTGGTTTTTTTTCTTGGAATAATGTCTCCTGGTACATGTATAATATTTACACTCCTAATGTTAGAAGTGATTGCAGTAAAACATGGGAAGAGATTACTAACCTTATGACAACTGATCAGAGGTACCCCATTATGTGTGCGGGGGATTTTAATACCCCCTTTTTTCCTTAGAGAAGATGGGGGGCACCTAGGATTATTCAAATAGTATGCAAGACTTGGCAGCCTTTATGAGAAATGAAATGAATTGATTATATCGATGTGCAAGGAATGGCCTTCACATGGTCCAATAATAGGAAAGGAAACTAGCTTATCCAAGTTAGAATGGACAAATGGATGATTTTAGGAGGTTGGGATATTGATCCAATGGTTGGCCTATCTCACCTCTCGAGGACATATTTTTATCATTCTCCTTTGATTCTCAATTGGGATGAGAAGACTAGGAGCGTGCCTTAGCCATTCCGCTATGATATAATGTGGTATTCCCATCCTGAATTCATTGAATGTATTAGATGATGGTGGAACATTCCTATTCAAGGGATGACTATGTTTAGAATTTCCAAAAAGTTACAGATGATAAGGAGGGAGGCTCATGGGTGGAGTAAGACTAGGTTTGGAGACATATTTAAAAGCAAGAAAGAGATTGAGGAAAAACTTAATTTCTTCTAGGTGCGAATGGGTAGGGGTGATTCCTCTTGGGCTGATCATTGTGAAGAGGAAGTGTGACAAAAGAAATAGAAATAAAATATAAAGAGGGAGGAAATTCACTGGAAGCAAAGGTCTAGAGTCCAATGGCTCAAGGAAGGGGATATGAATTTGTCCTTCTTCCAAAATCCTTCTTCAATTTATAAAAGAAGCAATACCATTAAATACCTTAGGAACAGGGGGAATCAAGTGCTTTTAGAGGAAGAGGATATTGGGAGGTTTTTTGTGGATTTCTTTTAGGACACCTACTGATGCTCGGTTTGGGGGAATTTGTTTGACATTTCCAATTGGCTCCTAGAGGCTATCTTGACTGTCATTAGTGAGGAGGAAAATCATGAGTTGTTGCATTGGGTTTCAAAGGAGGAGGTCAAAAATATTGTATTCTCCATGGGGGCTTATAAATTTCCTGGCCCAGATGGCTTTCCTCCAGCCTCCTTCCAACAATTCTAAGAGATTATCAAGTATGACTTGATCCACGCGGCCCGTGATTTTGTTAGCACTGGAAACATCCTAAAGAAACTTAATAATATACACATTGTGCTAGTCCCTAAGGTCCCGGATCCTCAGAGTATGGGAGACTTCTGCCCCATCAGCCTTTGTAACACTATATACAAAATTTTGTCCAAAATCCTTGCTAATAGAATAAAATCTCTTCTAAGAAAAATTATTAATCCCAACTAGAAAGGTTTCATTCTGGGTAGACAAATTATGGATGCGGTGATTACCTCCCACGAGATCATTCATTCTATTGATAGAAGCAAGAATGTTGGGATGGCGATGAAGCTAGACATCTCTAAGGCTTATGATAAAGTTTTTTGGGATTTCTTGTATGCAGTTCTTTGAAAATTTGGGTTTCATGAAAGATTCATAAAAATTATAAAGGTGGCGGTGGAAACGGTTGATTTTGTGGTGTTAGTCAATGGCTCTCCATGGGTTCGTTTAAGATGGAAAGGGGTTTGTGGCAAGGGGACCCACTTTTTCCCTATCTTTTCCTAATGGTTGCAAAGGTGCTAGCTCCTAACCTCCTAAAGCTAAAGAGGATTAGATCCATTGATGGTTTTAAACCAACCTCCACCCTCCCTCAGGAATTTATCCAATAGTTTATGGATGATGTGTTTCTCTTTGGAAAATCCTGTATTAGAGACGTTAGGGAATGGAAAAAGTTGTTGAATATATATGCAAAAGCTTTGGGACAACTGATCAACTACTGTAAGAGCAAAATTTATTTCTTCAATACAAAGCATAGAACATGATAGAAGATTGTGGACTGCCTTAGTTGTATGGGGGCTGAGCTTCCAGACACCTATCTGGGGCTCCTTCTCATGATTAAGGAGGTCTCAGACCAATTCCAAAACACCATTATGGAGAAATTACAGAAAAGATTGGCTGATCGGAAGGGGAAAGTGCTTAGGAAAATGGGGAAGCTTTAGCTATTGTCTCTGGCCCTCCAATGTATCCATGTTTACTTCCTTTTGATGAAATATTTTTCCATTATTATGCAAAGGAAATATTTTTTGAACCATCGATACATGATCACCAAAAGACAGGTTTTCAAAGGACCCCGACAGACAGATCACTGTGTAAACTGACAACATAATTCACATAGGAACCTGAAAGAAGTTTACAGTGTAAACTGACAAAGCAGTCAATAGTGTAAACAGATAGAGAAAACAACAAAGGAACTCGCCTGAAAAGTTTACAGTGAATACCGATATGCAGACTAAAGAGCAACCCGAGCACTAGTCTACCGAGAGACAGTTTTATTCTGAGAAATGTGGATCTGACTTACACGTCAGATAAAACACTTAAGTTTTAGATTTAGCTTTAAAACATATCTTTAAAACCATTTCTTAAGGGACAAGTAATGTAATTGTAATTGTTTTAATCAGTCTAACTGATAGTAAACATGCAAACTAGGAGATCAAGGTCAAGTTGTAAACCTTTGATCATAGAGTTATCATTGAAAAGCATGAAACTTATTTAGGTCAAATTCATTGTATAAATAGATATGTAGTCAATCAGAAAAATATGATGTGATGGTGATTGTAGCCAAGGAGCACATCTATGGATCAGACTAAGAGTTTTATGTAGAAGGACAACAAAAGATGAAACAGGTTATCAAGATCCAGATTCAAGGCTATCGAGCAGAACAGAGGTATTGATCAATCACTATAGGTGATAAATATACATGTTAACTTTAATGGATTTGTACTCAACAATTCTAGATTGCATATACTCAGGTTAATAAGTATTTTTGACTACATTCTAACAAGTGTAGCAAATAGAAGAAATCCTTTGAGAAGGTGGATTTAACAAACCTTTTATAGACCTCTGATCGAGTGCACACTAAACAATGTTGCTAAATATCTTAAAAGAGTAGACCTTAACCATTCTAAACATGTTACTCCTAATAGGGTAAGATCATCAGAAGTGATCAAACTTGTAAGCCCTAACCGACCCCTTCCATTCTGTAGATAGTGAAGTTTTTGTGGGTTTCATCCCCACCATAGTTTATACCTTCTAATAGGGGTTTTCTATGTTACCAAATCTTGTGTCATGTGTCAATACATTTAATGAATGTTTCTATGAATGTTTACATGCAAATTATGTTTATGAATTGATATTACATACACAAAGATAAAATAACAAATATGGTCGGTAATGCAAGGAATTGATTACTAAAAGGATATTAATTGATAAAAAACTTTTAAGGGTACTGATTCATCCCTCCCCTCTGAGTACAGATCATTCCATTATTTCAAACAATTGGTATCAGGGATAGATCTCTTATTTGTAAAAGTTTCAATCATTTAAGAGAAAATATCATACAATGGAAAGGTATAAGCTAGACAAGAGTATTGAGAATCATAAGTTAGAGATATAGATCTTCTATGAGAAATACAAAGTAGCAAGAATAAAGATGAGAGAACTACTGGATGAGAGAAAGGTTATGACATCTCGATGTAATGAAACAAACTATCATGAAGAAGAGATACCTGATTTATTTGAGTCATCAGGATCTACATCTAGCAATACATCAGACACATCTGAAGGAAGCATCACAATTCTGAATGAAAGCAATCAACATCTGATAGAGAAAGTAAAGATACTAAAAATCGGTCAAGAGACACAGATGGTAAGGATGATCGATGTAATGAACAATGCTAGACAAGATGAATAAGAAAGAACATTATCTATTGATGACATGAGGAAGATAACTGCAAAGCTACAAGAGAGAGAGTCAGAAATACAAATACTTACTGAACATCATCATGAGATCAACAATCAGATTATTCTTATGATTCAGGAGGAAAACCAAATTAACGTAGAACTCATTGAAAAAATAGAATCTATTGGTGATCTAAGAGAAGAAAATGAAAAACTAAAGCATGAAGTAAGAATTCAGCAACAACACAATGATATGATCAAGAGAGCTGAAGAAAGTACCAAAATAATGGATGATTTTCTAGATGGACAAAGAAGGGTCAAAAACAATACTAGACTAGGGTATACCAAGCATGGAGAATCACCATACCAATCTGATCACAAAGATGTCTACACAAATCCAAGACCAAGGAAGAAGTCATGCAATCACTATGGAAACCCAGGCCACACATCAAATGTTTGCAGGAGCAAAATGAAAGGTATTCCTAAATCCACACCTACATTCATAGGAAATTGTTATAACTATAACAAGAAAGGACATAAAGCATATGAATGTAAATCTAAGGTGATACAACCAATGAAGGAAACCTACATGGAAAAATATTGTCCTGCTTGCAAAATGCATGGGCACACATCTCTTGAATGTAGGAAGAAGAAAAAGAAAGCATGGAAGCCAAAAGGAGAAGAAAATGCTTATCAACCAAAAAGAGTCGGTAAATCATATGTTTGGGATTACAATACATGGAAAAATTATACAACATGTGGTAGATATGGACACATAGCTACAAACTACATGAGAAAATGGATAAGAAGGTCTAGAAGGTGGACTAACCCCAAAATGGCATGCTTACACTATCATAGGTTCAGTCATGTAAGAAAGGATTGTAGAGACTGAGTGACATAAACAAACACTTTTCCCAATGGAAATACCATTGAAGACATCAGGAAGATGAGAAATAAAATGTGGAGGAAAGCTACAAACACCGATGATGTTGGACCGATCAATACAATTGGTGACACCTTATCCAATGGATCTGGTGATATCACCACACCTACCTAAGAAGAACAAGTAAGTATGGAACTGCACTATACCTAGTTATATTTTACATTAGTTCCATTATAAATTTATAATATGCCAAACTAGCATGATTAAAGATGCACTATCATATTACTTGTTATGAATTTGTGAATTCAATCATGTCGGTCAATGCATACTGAGAATCGTCAGTGAACATACAAAAGCTAAGTTGCTAGTGCAAACCGAGCATCCTCGGTAATCAATGTAAAAGACAACAAGTCTTTGCCTATATACCAATATCCATTGGTAAACGTGTGAAAATTCAATTAAGTTGACACTTTCTCTAAGCATTGCGTTCTCACTGAGAATGAAATTGGCATGTTACCTGAGCGACTCCATCTTTGACACCTGACAAGTAGGTAAAGAAATTTATGCACCACTTAGGGCACTGTCTATAAAAGGATGAAGGAGACCTCATTTCATTCACCAACATTTGAGAGCAAAGAGCAAAGAGAAGCAGAGCAACCAAAGGTGAAGAGATTGCAGAAAGATTCACGAGCCTCTTCACAGCTACTACGATAGATTCTGATCTTCAAATAGCTACAATAGAACAAGTGAGTAACTAGAATCATTGAGCTCACTGTTTATTTTACGGGAAAATCCCTTAATTCACAAAATCATGGCAACCACATCCTATGTAACCAAGATCAAGAATGCCAAAGAGAACAAGGTCAACTGATCAAGAAATCCACCTGTGAGGAGCCACATTACAAGTTCTGTCCAGAGGTTGCCTCACAACCTGACGATGCTGGAACATTCTCAAGCATACCACTGAGGGTTTTGCTCGATGAGGATGTTCAAGCATACATACATTACAAGATTTATGAGATAGGAGATCTTGAGGTCGAGAAAACTTACATGAAGCTTTGCACATATAGAATCATCAAAGATGAGTATAAACACATAGAGGTCAAAGGGATTACAAATTCCCTAATATTCCTGAAGGAGTTTAAGAACGAGTGGATTAGGATAGTGCTGAGAAAAGTGCATTATTGAAAGATGTGGCTGGACAAGAAAAAATAGATCACTAGGGATGTAATACACATAGTGACCGGTTATCTAATAACCGACAAGGCCAAGGCACTTAAACACCCTTCTCGCCCTGAGATTGAGAAGATGACAGGTGAAGAATGGGATGGTAGAGGATTGAAGGTAAAGTCTATCAAATATCTAGAACTGAAATTTGGTGCATGTGTGATGGGATATAAGATATTCCAAGCCAACAAGATGAATAGTATTGCATTTGGAGTAGTAGACACCGCTCATAAGATTGTAAAGAAGGGTCTACAGTTGGATCTATTTGAGCTCCTACTGAAGAAATTAGATGAGAACATGAGGACTATTAGATCAACAAAATATAACTCATGTAAGTTTGGTTCACTCTGGTGGTACCCTAATTTTTGATAATTTAGAAGTCCCAATCCATTATCAAGAAGCATGTTTCTCCATAAAAAAAGATCAAAGGAAGGAAGCTTTATGACACAAATAAATAGAACTAACTAATCGAAGCCTTAAAAAAATGCTAGAATTTAGACCTGCTACAAAGATGATTTCAACAGAGGATAAAGATGGTCGAATTTTAAAAATATAAAAACAACCCAGTTCGGGAAATCAAATTTCATATCTCCAAAAGAAATATTATCTTTTTAGGAGGTGTTTTGGATTTTCTACCAAAGCCAAATCCGAAAGTTAGGTAGTTATTTTTTAGTTAGTTTATTGTTTTTTCAAAATAATTTATAATAAGAGTTGTGTATTTTCACCCTAAAAGGGTGTGAAAGCCACTCAAACACATATATATACATAATGTAAAATGTAAAGAGAGGGGAATATAATATAACACAATTTCACATATTTGGATAGTTTTTAATCAACAAGTATAACATGGACCTGGATGTACTATTTTTTCAAAATTAATAAAGATAAGCCTTTTTTCTTTCACATGTGTAATAGTTTCATTATCATTTT
>MU224599.1:891601-911177 GCA_018584345.1 Thuja plicata
TTAAATCATGCTTCAAATCATAGAATAATATCATTTCTTATCATATTTAGTTGCTGATTTTTCACTTTCAATGGCTATTTCACACACACTCACACTTTAAAAATCCTCCATATTAGAGCAGATCCGGTTGTTGGCTCTCGTTCTGAGGGTATACTACAACAATCACTCCTAATTAGGAGGCAACAAGTCGTCTCAATCCCTTCGTAGAGCAAACAATTCAATGTTTGTCTTTGCGAATTCATGGATTGAATAATGACTATGTTGAGTTTCTTGTTGAATTGAGAGGTCACATTCAGCATTAAACAGTAGTTAGATTAGAATCGATCTTTGCAATCTTGTCATTGTTATCCTTTGTGAATTTCTCTAAAGTGCATAGCTTTTGGATTAAGGAAACAACTTCAGTAATGATTGGATATAATTCATTAGATAATTATGAAAGCTTTATCTCATTTTATGCCACTTCTTGGTTGATCTTTTCTGTCAATTTATATTGAAACTTCGGTTCTACTCGTTCGTCAATCGCCTTTTCTGCATCTACATTTTGTGTTGTGATGGTGTCACTGAGAAGGAAAAGTTGATCTAGAATGGGGGAATTTTGATCAACATCTATGTCAAGAACTATCTGGCTTAAGATATCCCTTGTGTTCTCCAGTACTATGGAGTCTCGGTGCTCCTTGAGCTTTTCTTGCAGTGATTTTCTCTAAAAAAATTCTCCATATTCTTGGAGTGATTCAAAATCTAATGTAGTTGGGTCACACTTTGGTATTTCTATGATCTCATCAAGTGTGACTTCCAACTTATTCTTCTTTGTCTTCTTCTTCTGTGATGCACCTATATGTAAAACCATTGCCAGCTTCTCTGCTTGGTCTGATGTGCTAGAGGATGACTTTTGTGGTGTTGTACCTTTGTCTTACTGCTCAGTGTTTTCCTTTCAGTTGTCTAAGGATGTCTCCTTATCAACCTTTGGTGTTTCTACAACTTCGCCTTTGGTGTTTTTCGATGTGGTATCAACTGTCTTATCTTTCTCATCTTTCTCTTTTTGCACTTCTTCTTTATCTTTAACTTGTGCATATTTTTTGGTGTTGTCTGCATCCTTTTTTTCTTTACCGATGTCTACCTTTTCATTGGTTGTGTCCTTTTCAATGAATGTATCTTTTTTCTCATCATTACCCTTGTCCTCGGGTATCCTTGTATTGGGCTCTAAGGTCTTCTCCTTTTGTGAGATTATATTGATTGCTTGAATCAATAATAGTATCTGGCCTGGTATATTTACTTGTGCAATATCAACAAATGTATCTTCATCCTTAGGTTGATCATATGTAATAGTAATATCTTCATCTTTATTTACCTTATTTGCAGGATCATCGGTGATGTCAATAACAGTATTGTCCATAGTATTGTCTGGCCATGTTTCATCAACAACATCCATATCCTTGTTGCATGTTGTGTTCAATTATTCTTGTCCAATTCTATTGTTGTGACATCCTTTGTGTCATTTATCAATATGTGCTATGGGCTAGGTATAGCCGGAGAGTCATCATTGTGTGGCTCATTTGTGAGAGGTAATTTTCTCTCGGGGCTTGCTTCCTTAGTAGGTCTATTAAGTATTTTACTCCAAATTTTGTTAGTATCTTTCTCTATCTCTATAAGCTTTCCCTGTAGAATCTTGTAACCTCTTATATTAGGTGATAACTCCTTTCCATGTTTCTTCATCATCTCCTCAATCTCCTCCATTTTAGATTCAGGAGGAATAAGAGAGACTAGGACTCTTTCCCTTATCTTCTTCTCATTCTTTAATGGATAAGTCCATCTAGAAGATATTCTTTCATATATCTTTTTTGGCATTTTGTTATAATATTATATTGGTATATATTTAAATATACTCATTATTGTGATAATTGCTTCTTTAATCTTGTTCTGGTCCACAGGGTCCAGACTTAGCCATTTTCTGATTTTGGACTTAGTAATTGATCCCGACTTAATCATTGATGCACATATTTCATCGATGGTTTTAGGAATCTTATTATTTTCCGTTTGGACAGATTCATCCTCCTCTATTTCATATTTTTCTTCTTTATTTAGGATTATTTTTCTTCTCCTCTTTGGTGTTGTGGTCTTTTTGGTTGGAGGTTTCCATTTGTAGGTCCTTACTTGACCTTTCTTAACTGATGAAGGACTTACATCCTTTGTTGTCTGAATCCTTGTATTGGATGTAGCAGTGGTCCTAGGCTTCTTAGCTGGTGGATGTAGTGGTGTATCTGACTCTGTAGACTCTGATTCACTCTCCTTCTCAGCTTCACCTTTGGGTGATTGACGCTCAGTTTCTTAGGTCTGTTCAGTTTCCTCTTTTGTTACTGACAGTCTTTTCTTCAAATTCTTGACCATCTTGTCTTACTTCCTATCAATCTTATTCACAACCAAGCCAGTTTTAATCCTTTCTTTGGCTTCTTCATAAGTTCCAAACTTGCATTGTGTTTTGTCTAATGGCTCATTTATCAATGCCTCAATTGCATTAGATGCTTGATCTATGTTTACCTCATAGTCAAGTGGAGATAGCCATGCTATCCTTGGTACGAATGGTTTGATGTATGTATAGTCAGTGTCTACCATAAAACATATATCAGTCTTGAACTTTTCAATTAACTATTCTGGGATCCTTTCTCTCTTCTGCATTCTATCTTTGAATCCAACAAAGTATTCATCCATGACTGACTCAAAGTTATCTCCTAGTGATTTTTTGAAATCACTAATCTGTATGGTCACTGGTCTTGTTGTGTCCCATTGCAAATTTCCTATAGATGGGAAAGATTCTTGGAAATAGAAAGATATGCACATTATCAGAGAAACAAACTTACATGAATTTGACTTTGTATTTCTTATTGTCTTCATGTTCTCTTCTAGTTGTCTGAGTAGCAGTTCTGACAGATCCAACTGCAGTCCCTTCTTGACAATCTTGCAAGCTGTATCCACTGCTCAGGATGCAATGTTGTTCATCCTTATATCCTAAAAGAACTTGTATCCTAAGCCACATGCTCCAAATTTTAGTTCATCATCATTGATGGTGGATACTCTTAGTCCTCTTCCATCCCATATAGCTCTGATATTCTTCTCAATTTCCTATTTAGGCGGGTGCTTCGGTGTCTTTACCTTGTCGGTTATGGGATAACCAGTGACAAAGTGTATAACATCCATTGTTATTGCTTTTGTCTCATCCAACCATAACTTTTGGTCATGTATCCTGCTTAGTACTAACCAAATCCATTCGGTCTTGAATTCCTTCAGGAACCATAGGGCATGTGTGATCCCTTTTACCTCAATGTGCTTATGTTCTTCCTTGATAGTGCCATCATCATTGCAAAGATTCTTGAAAGCTTGTTCAACTTCCAGGTCTCCAATTTCTACTATCTTGCAGTGTATATACACTCACACATCTTCGATGAGCAAAACCCTAGCTGGTATTATGGAGAATGCTCCAGCATTGTCGGGTTGTGAAGCAAACTTGGGGCATATCTTGTACTGAGGTTTCTCATAGTTTGAATTCTTGATAAGATTGATCTTGTTCTTCTTAACATTCTTGAACTTAGCAGTTCTTAATGTGGTTGCCATTGATTATGAAATTAGGGCTTTCCTGTAAATGGTAAATAGAGTTCTCGGTTTACACTGGTACTTACTTTTCACCTCTATAGATGTAAGTGATCTGTTGGTGTGCTTGTGAATTGAGTTGGAGTTTCTCTTATCTCTTAGCTCTAATCGCTTGGTGAAAATGAAACCCTTCCGTCATCTATTTGTAGACTTTTCCCTAAGTCTAGTCGATCAACAACTTCTCAGTGTGTGAAGACGGAGTCATAGGGTGATACACTAACTTCTCTTTTGGTTAAAATGTGTTGATTTAGGCAGCTTTCAACTTATTACATCAACCAACGGATTTTGGTATAGTGGCGAAAACAACATTGACAACTCACTTGATTATCGACGGATCTCGGTTTACACTAGCAACTTTAGCTTTTATATGTTAACTGACGATTCTTGGTAAGTGTAGACAACTCATCTTTGTAAGTACATTGATGTATCTTAGTATGTATTGACTGATGAAATTGAATTCACAAAATTTTAACAAGCAATACCATAGTGCATCTTTAATCATGCTGATTGGTATATTAACTATGTATAATGGAACTGATGCAAAATATAACTTGGTATAACGTAGTTCCATACTTACTTGTTCTGCGTAGGTGGGGGTAGTGATGTCACTAGATCCATTGGATAAGGTATCACCAATCACATTGCTCAGTCCAGCTTCATAAGCGTTTGTATCTTTCCTCCACATTTTGTTTCTCATCTTCCTGATTTCTTCAATGGTGTTTCCATTGGGAAAAGTATTGGTCTCTGTCATTCGGTCTCTGCAGTCTTTCTTTAAATGACCAACTTTATGACAGTGTAGAAATTCCATTATGGGGTTAGTCCATCCTCTAGACCTTTTTGTCCATTGTTTCATACAATTTGCAGCTATGTGAACAAATCTTCCACATGCTGTACAATTTTCCCAATTGTTGTAATCCCAAACATACTGGTTACCGACTCTTTTTGGTTGATAGGTTGTTTCTTGACATTTTGCATTCTGTGCATGATTTTTCCTTTTCCAGAATTTAAGAGATGTGTGCCCATGATTACAGATCCATTAAAAATCACGTGTACAAATGTATCACCTAATGTCACTGATTAATACCTCTGTTGCTCGGTAGCCTCTGTTCTTGGTTCTTGATAACCAAATTCATCTTTTTTTGTTCTGCTTCTTGAAACTCTCATTCGGATACATAGATGTTTTTGTAGGCTACATTCATCCTCTCATCCATATCAATTGAATGATTACAACATCTATTTATAACATAGATTGACCTAATTTAGTTTCACATATTACAAAACTAACTCTATGATCAAAGGTTTACAACTTGACCTTGATCTCCTAGTTTGCATGTTTTTAATCAGTTAGAATAATTAAAACAATTACTATAATGTTTCTTGTTCCTCAAGAAATGGATTTAGAACAAATAAAAAATCTAAAAATAGAATATAGTTGTTTTATCTGATGTGGAAGTTAGATCCACTTTTCTCAGGATATAACTAACTTTAGGTGTTTGATGCTCGGTTTGCTCTGAAATCAGTTAGACTGTCTTTTAGTGTTCCTTGGTTGAACTGTCTGTCAGGTTCCATGCTTGTCTGTTCTTTTGATTTGCACTATATTCTTCTTTTCGGGTTCAACTATCGGTTTACTCTTGTCGGGTTCCACTTTATCATCTTTGGGTTGCACTTCGGTTTACACTTCAAAATTGTGTCGTCAGGTTTATCCTTGCTTAGCAATTTTTGTTTGAACTGAAAACCTGAATTTTGGTGTAGTGTAACCGATGGTTCATGCAACTATTTTGTCTTTGCATACTAATGGAAAAACTTTATGTGACCACATAAATCATCTCTTAATTCATTTTCCTTATGTGTCTAAGGTGTGGTCCAAATTTTCATGCAAAATGCAGCTGGATTGGGTGTTTTTGGAGAATGTTAACCAATTTATCATCAATTGGGGTCATTCATCAGTTCATCCACTCATTTTTCTCCTCTAGAAAATGTTACCCTCGCATGTGTGCTAGAGGCTATGGAGAGAAAGGAATAATAAGTTGTTTAGGGGGGAGGAAACTGAGGTTGAGGGGACGGTGAGTTCTGCTATCAATCTGTTGCAGGAAAAACTGGAGACTTATTGGTGGAGAGTTCTTAACTCCCCCCCTAAGGAGTTGGATTGTAGATTGGCCCTTGTTTGGAAGATCCCTAACTAATTTTTTATTTTTGATAACCCAACGGTGTTGCGGGGAGGAATACTCATTGGCCCCCCTCGGAAGATACGTTCTTCAAACTAAATTTTGATGGGGCTACCTGTGGGGGGTTACTACGAGATGAGGTATTATCAGGGATCACCTAGGGAAGATGATTATAGTGTATGAGGCTAATCTTGGACTAGGTACCAATACTGTGGCAAAAATCTCTGCCTTATTATGGAGGCCTAAAATGGCAGTTACTGTGGGTATCAAGAAATTGATCATTGAAGGTGACTTGAAAATAGTGATTGAGTTGGTCAGGGGAAACTAAAGCGCCAACTGGAACATGTATAATCTACTATAGGACATCTGTATGTTCCTCCCTAGGTTGGAGAAATTTAGGCTGCAACACATTTACAAAGAAGGAAATGCAGCAAATGCGCTGGCAGCCACTGGTTTAATATCTGTGCACAGGGCTAAGTGCTGGAGAAATTTGAATTCTCTGACGAAGCGCACTATTTTGCTTGTCAAGAAAGAAAGGAATAACACCATTAAATGATGAGGTACAAGGATGAGGCTTATTGGATGAAAAAAGTGTCTTGTAAAGTTACGAGATGCAATGCTAATTCAAATTTCAAAAGTGAAATTGGACAGATTCTTAATTTTAGTAACTTGAAGATTAGATGGGTCATTATTACCTTTTCTTTTGATGGTACGGGCACTTTTAAGATCAATATCGATGTGGAGATTGGCATGAGACTTGGGATTTTTGAAAAGATGATCAGACTTTATTGGTGTTTTATTTCCAGAATACAGAATCATTTATTCTCATGGGCCTGCGTAGCTTTCATTACGGCTACCCAAGTGAATAGTACCTCCTGTGGGTCAAATTACCATCTTGTAATTAAAGAGATTAGCATTAGCACTAATTGTAATTTTTTTCTATGCAACTCTAGTTGTTTGATTTGGGTGTGTTGTGAGGGCTATTTGAATTGGGGTTGGCCTAAGACTGGTCTACGTGGTGGTAGTTGTGTTGTGATGTCGCTGGAGCCCTAGGATGAGGAGCTTCTTTCTGACAACAACATTGAGATGGGTAGAAACATGGTCCAGGTGGAGCCACCCAAAATTGAAGCCGGGTTTCTCAAGAACCCGTGTGTTGTTATGTACCTGAAGGAAGGTCTTTACCCTTACATGGAAGCCATGGTGGGAAGTGATGAGAATATTTCTATACAATTGGTGGATTCTTGGGAGGAACACAAGGTTACCATCAATAGTTTATGGTGCAGGGAACCTCCCTATTTTATGTTTTGACATTGTTTAGGGTTGGATTAGGATTTTGTGTGTGTGTTAGAATAATTTCCAAAAGGTTGGAAGCAATGTTAGTTTAACTTCATGTTTGTAAGGGCCTTAGTGCTCATTAGGGGTTTTGGATCATTTTGGCTTCAAATTGTGAAAAGTTGCCTTTTTAGTGAAACATGGGTTAGAGGTATGTTTTAGGCCTTACATATTCTATTTAGGGTCTTGGGAGTCAACATCAATCATCGAGTTGACAAGGAAAGTCAAAATGCATCAAAATGCAAAAAGTTGCTAGCAACTTTGAAAGTTTGATCGAGTGACTTTTGCAAGAAATGTCAAAATGTGGTTAGAACTGATTGTAACTACCCATGCTTGGTATATGAGCATGGGATTGATGTTTTTGATAGGTTAATGAGATTTTGGATTGAGACACTTAATTTTGACACCCTTGTACGGATGACTGTAACCATTTTTGTGTAATCTGCATTGTGTCTTTGCTTTTGTACGGCTATGTACGGATTAACATAGGTGATCGGGCTCCATGGTAGTGTAGTGTTTTCTTTCATCTTCCATATTCAATAGGTAGTTTTTTTTTAAGTTTAGTAGGTGTTAAGTTTCAAGTTTTTAAAGGTCACTGGTCTGACAGAGACAAAAACAGTGCTACCTAGTTAGAAATGGCTCTAACCTAAAATCCCTCCAGTAGAATTGTTTGAAACCATGGGGGAAGTAGGGTTAGGGTCTGTAGATAGGTTTTATGTTTTCTTTTTGGTTGTTTAAATGGATTTCATAGGCCAAAAGTGAAGCCCTATGGATGACTGGTGAAACCAGGTGAGCCAGGATAGGGAGAAGGAAGGATTTGAACAAGCACCCATGACCTTTTGGGGAAGACTTAAGGGGATTTATAGATGCACTAGATAGTCTCCTAAAAGGATTCAAAGGTGGTAGGAGGAGAATCCAAGATTGGAGATAATCTTGTCAATTATTAATGTTGACTGGTCCAGAGGCCTAATTAATAGGCTATAATCTAGGTCTTGCAAGAAAGTTGGGTTTTGGGTGCTTCCAGGTTAGGGTTTTGGATTCTGACAGGGTTGGGTGATGTCTTGAAGATTCTCAATTTTTTTTGTGGGGTCACTTGGATATTTTGTGAGCATTTGGCCAAACTCGGTGGAAATAGGCCTACTAGGAATTAGACAATTAGGCCTCCTAGTGAAATAGTGACCAATTGGATTGGTAAAGTGTCTTGATGTATTAGGATGATTGCAGAATGACCTAGAATGGGTCAAGAAAGGTGTTGAGAGTCTTGGCATATGTGTGGGAAGATCCTAGGCAGAGGATTGGCATTCTAGGTGGAGTTCTAGTGGGAAGAATTAGGTTTTTGGTTAACTAGTTGGACTAGTTAGACGTAGAAATCTTGGAGTCTTCAAAGTACCAACTATACCTTGGAGGAGAAGTTGGTAGAGAGGATCTTAGAGGTCCTAAGAGAAGGAAGATCCAAAAAATAACAACCATTGGATGGTTGAGTTAGTCATTTAAGAAACTTGGAGTGGAGAAAAGCCTAGAGTATCAAACCCTCTGCATCAGTATAACCTTCGAAATCAATTAAGAGGTTATTGCCCAAGCCATGGGATATCTATGGAGGGAAGGACATGGAAGAAGGTGTCTAAGAGAAGGGATGATACAAGTGTCAAAATATTTTTCAAAAAGACGGAGATTCTTGTTCGATTTTGTAGTGGGTTCAAACGGGCCAACTTGCCTGATCCCTGGAATGAGGTATGTTTGATTATTATGAAGTACCTTACTTTAGAAGGTAGGTTTGGGAATTTTTACTACTATCAATTCCCTCTGTTAAACCATTTTAAGAACAATGAAGAAATCTCCTTTCCTTTTTTTTTGCAACACTTGCTAGAAGCATTTGTGGTTGATGTGAGGGAAAAGAAAAGAAGGAAACAAAAATTATGCATTCTCCACCAAGGACTCATCTCGTGTCTTTAAAATTTCCACTGTAATTTGTGCCCTCCTAGATTTTTTACTTTTTAGGAAACTATTACCCCCACTGCTAATGATCCTAATGAGACTGTGGCTTCCTAGTCTCAACCTACCTCATCCTCGAAAATGCCTACTCCCGCGAAGAATAAGCCTAAGAATGATCTCCAAGACAAATACAGTGTAGGGGGAGAAGTTTAGACTAATGTTGTCTTGGAGGAGGTCCCACGGGATTGTATCCAACACTCGAGTTAAACAAAAGGTGGTTAGGAAGAGATATCTGGAAGCGGAAGATGTAGAGGGGGATTCAAAGGAGGAAAAAGGGAGGAGAAAAGGAAGTAGTGAAGACAAAAATAAAGGGGAAAAAATTAAAATGAAGGAGGACAGCTTAGACAAAGGCAAAGGTAAAGAGTCCCCAACTAAGGAGGGAGGTGAGAAAAGCCAGGAATCTTCCAAGATTTTGGCCAGTTTTAAATTGCCCATGGTTGATTTATCCAAAAAGAATGTGTTGGGAGAAAAGATGATGAAGTCACTGCTCACCACTACCTCTCCTTTAGGACAACCAGAGGTTAATACAACAAAGAAGGAAATAGGGGGAAATAAGGATGAGGGCCTGGAGGAATGCGGTGAGGAGGTTAAGGCTGACCTGAATCAAATAAAGGGGGATATTAAGTGGCTCTATGACTTAATTCAGGATTTGGTATCCAAAAATGAACTTTAGGTGATGAAGGAGGAAATCAAGGAGCTAGGTGAGAGCTTCAACAAAATTGTGGATTTCATAGTTAAAGTTATGCATTCTGCGGCTATGACTCTTCATCTCCTTCACCTAGAGAATTAGAAGAATTCAGATAATGAAAAGAATGATGGGAAGCTCTTCCAGTATCTTTCTAAGGACTGGCTCAAGTTGTTGCTAAATGGTGGGGGTAAAAACCCGAAGTGTTTTTCCTTTTTTTCTTTTTGATATCTTTTGTCTCTTGCTGCTTCTGGTGGACGACCGGTATGGGCCTATTTTTTATGGTGTTTTTTTTAACTATGATGGTCGTAAGACTATTTTCTAGTTTTTTTCTAATGGTAAGACTTTGATGAAATTTATTGCTACTGCTATTTACAGGCTGGTTACCAATTTCATTATGAAGTTGGGGTCTGTTAGTGATCACAGGCTGGTTACCAATTTCGTGGTGAAGTTGGGGCCTGTGGTCACTAGTTTTTGGTTTTTGATTTTTAATAAGGGGATAGGTTGAGGGTGTGCTGATGTTGGTTTCATGGTGGTAGTCTGACACTTCTCGTGCTGGCTTTGGTTTTTGTGTTTGGGTCAGCCCCTAGTTCAGGCTGCTTTTTTTAATATAAAAAAAATAAATGCTTATATGTGTATTGCAAATATTATAAGTTCTTGAAAGGATTATAAATTGATTTATATATATTGAGTGATGTGATCAGTGCCTTCTTTTTGTTGGGCTACATAGTTTGTGCTTTCATTAACCCTTATGTATAACCTTTGTGAGATAATTTTTAAGATTACCACTGGGGTAACCCTGTTAACTGACCTAATCTTTAATGCCTTCAATTAATAGTTAGTATTCTAATTAGCTTTATTGAATTTAAATCTTACTGGAAGAGACCAATAAAATAGAACACATATGGAACAAATCACATATAATTTTGATGATCAAATTGAAACATAACCAATAATATGTTGTGCACAAAGAATCAAAGTAGCTTATATTTACTGGAAATATAAATCACAAAGGAACTAGTTAATAGAATACTTATCTAAGAACATCCAAGAGAGCAGTCCGATCATTAATATTAGAGATAAAGTTTATAGAAATTTGAAAGATTTAAAACAGGGATTTTCAAAATTTTCCCATCCCCTTGAGATTTTTCTATATTCATTTTTTTCATTACAAAATGTGTCCACTTATATAGATGTGAATCATAACTACTTACAACAGATGTACCCTTTCATAACAAACTCAATCAACATAAACTATCTTAACAGAACAAGTTAAGCTTTGACAGATGAGTTGTATATTCCTTATTTTTATAAATACCCACATGTCGAATTGAAAATTCCATTGAAAATTATCATCGGCACATTTATCTATTATAGCCAGCACATGAATGGTAAGATCTTTGCTGGTCTACAACTCTGACAGTCCGACTGATAATCTTTGCATGAGAAAACTCTTCCATTTTTTCACTGGCATAGGAAAACCATCCTCAAGAAAAGTGGTCAAAGCATCCATGGAATCACGTTGTAGAAGCTTCATATCAGTGATCAACATATCACCCCATTCTTGATGTGCACTCGATACAAATCCTCCCAACTGAAGTCACTCTGTATTCTCTAGATCAATTGTGTTCATTTTCTTTGTCATTCTACTATTCAATCTTTCATGCTCCTCTAGTACTTTAAAAGTATTAGAATATGTATCCCAATACTTATCAACCATCTTCATCAATCTTTCACATCCCTTTTCAACAATATTTATAGCCAAATCATCCAATTCATTACCCTTTTCCTTTATTTTATTTTCTAATTTCTCTATCTTATACCTCCAATAAGTTGCATCTCCCATTTTTTCTATCACCCTTTGTTCTACATCATAATCACAACCATAACTAGTAGAACTGCCTTCTTGAGATCTCAAGGCTTTCTCTTTCCAATTTTCCTTCTCTTCCTCACTTTTCTTTAATGAATTCTTATAACTATTCAATTCTCCAACCAAATCATCAACTTGAGCCTTGTTCATCATAGAAACATTCACATTTAATTGTGTTGTCTCATGTGGATGAGTTTTACCAACTTGTTCAACAATTAACTATCCAAATGTTTCATCAACATCCACAAGTAGTGGTTGTTAATCCCTAGGGTATAAAGCCCATTGTAATAAATCTTTCTAATCATGATCATAACCAAATCCAGTGACAATATCCTATACATCTTCAGGCTTAATTCCTAACCCATGACCATCCTTTCTTGCAAAAAAATTAAACATTAATGCAGCTTGCATATCCCATCCTTGGTACAAGATTACTCCAGCATCCTTAAGTAATTATCTTCCTCTTTGTGGAGTGATTTCTTGTATTTCCTTCTAAAATTTCTCCTCTAGTGTCTTTCCGAGAATTTAGGTCTCCAAATTTCTAGAGGCTTCCCTCAATTTGCTTCCGGTATATTGGTATAAAAAGGATTTAAATTCTTTTGAAAAAACAAACTCGTCATCAGAAATTATTTCCTCATGTTCAATTTCTCAGATATCCCTAGATTCATCTACATACAAGGTCCCAAATTAAGCTCATTTTCCTCAGACTCATGCAAAGAGTCTTCAACCTCAGCTTGTGCTTCTTCTCTCAAGAGGACATCCTCATCATCTTCTCTAGAGTTTGGAGACAAATTTGCAATGGGGAACTCTTCCTTAATCCTTCATGGGGGCTCTTTGAATACTTGCAGAGGGACATTCTCTACAATTTCTCCTTCATGCTCAATCAATTTCATGGCTCTAGCCACCGGATCCAAATTCCAGATCAAATCATCAAGTAAAGGCTTGTGCCCAAATGATTGTAACTTCTAAGATGCTCAAGATTTTTCTATATATCCTTCAGGATCAAAAGGTGTCCTTTCATATCCTCAGGAAAATTCATGCACACAATTTTTTTCATTAATAGAGTCATAGCTCTATATAATTTTCACAAAGAAATCACCAAATGCTAAAGTACCAGGTAAGAATGATTGCTTGTTACTTGATGTCAAGTGTTGTGAATTTGATACTGTCATCTGCCTCACAATTTCTAAGTAAGTAATTTTGTCAGGAACCATGATTGGGAGATCATTAGGGTAACCTTCAAAATTATAAACCCTAATCCTTGTAAAAATTTTAAAAGCATACCAATCGTCCCAATTTTGGTCTACAAGGCTTTGTTCAATATAGTCCTTAGGTCTGAGAAACCTCTTAATTTCCAATGACAGAGTATATTCATATTTTCCTCTCAGTAAATTCATTAATGGATTAACAAAATACTCATCAAAACATAATTATTGAGAAAAAAGTAGACCTCCAATCCCATATTTTCAACCACATTTTCACTAGCTGCCTAAACCCTCGAACATCATATTCCCTAATTGGGATTCCTTCACCTCATGCATTGTTCTCTTGTCTGAAAAATAAAAACATATGCATTAAAAACAATTAATGCTTAAAATTTAACCAAGATGAATCCTTCTGAAGGTTCTCTAAATCTGTATTAATCTTGTTGGTGACATATGTGGAAAAGTTGAAATACCTAGGGTCTTTGGATTGCACATCAACCACAAGAACCATTAAAGCTATGTTATGTTGGAATTGATGGAAAGTAGTACTGAGAGGGGAGGGGTGAATCAGTACCTCTAAAACTTTTAGCACCTTACACAATTTATCATTAGTAATCATTCAATTTTGATTTACCAACCATTACTGTTATTCTTTCTTATGTATCTAATGTTTGTTCATAATCTTTAATAGTTTTCAACCATTCATAGAAACATTCATGAAATTGACAAACACATAACACAAGATATGGTATCACAGAAAACTTTTGTTAGGAAGTAAAAACTGTGGTGGGGATGACACCCACAAAACTTCACTATCTGCAGAATGGAAGGGAGCTAGTTAAGGCTTACAATTTGATCACTTCTGATGATCTACCCTGTTAAGAGTATTAAGGTGGAGACCTATTAAGATCTACTCTGTTAAGAGCTTTAGGAATGCTGATTTAAGTGTGCACTCAGTTATGAGATTTATATTAGGATGGTTAAGCCCACCTTTCTTGAAAGGATTTCATTAGTTTACTACACTTGTTAGAATGAGTACAAATGTTGACCTAACTATATGCAATCTACTATTGCTGATTTATAGATCCATTAAAACCTTTACAATAATAATATCACCTTAAGTGATTGATGAATACCTTTTCTTTGCTTGTCGGTAGCCTTTGTTCTATTCTTGAAAACTGATTTGAATCTGTTTGTGTTCTTCTGCATGAATTCTCTGTCTGGTCTTTAGTTGCTCTTCATGGTTACTATCTTCATTGAACAACTTGTATTCTCAATGGATTGAGCACCTATTTATACAAGTATTTGACCTATCTTAAAATTCATGTTTTACAATGTTAACTCTTAGATCCAAGGTTTACAACTTGACCTTGATCTTTAGTTTTCATGTTTTAAAGTAGTAAAACTAATTAAAACAATAGCAATTACATTGTTTCCTCCACACATAATGGATTTAAAATCAAATCAAGAAGTTATAAATGCAACTTTAGTGATTTATCTGACGTGGAAAATTAGATCCACTTTTTGCGGTATGTAACTGACTGTCGATTCTTGGTTGTCGGTTTTAACTTGTAGTCTGTCGGCATTCCTTGACTGAACTATTCGTCGGGTTCCCTGTATCTATCAGGTTCCTCTCTTTGATGTAATGTCAGGTAGCACTGTTGTTACTTTTTGGGTATCATTTACCTTTTTGTCATTAGGTAACACTTAACAGTGTTTGTCGGGTAACCTTGGCATCGGATAGTGTTGTGCCTTGTCTATCGGTGTAGAGTAAACCGATGGTGCAGATCATGTTTTTCCTCAAAGTATACTAATGGAAAAATATAATGCATTCAATCTCCCCCTTTGACATTAGTATAAAAAATTGATATGTGCATAATACTAAAATTATCACACCATGTTTATATCCTTGTCATAATATGACTCCCCCTTTCTGTGTGCATCGGTACAGTGTATGAATATGTACATGTATACTATTTGATTTATTTATGTACATTATTTCCCCCCTTTTGTTACTATACATATAATTTCCTCCTTTTAACTGAGGTGATATACATATCAAATTCCCCCTTTCTTTGATACTGATGACAAAAATGTACAACTTACAATATGTCAAAATTGTGACAAAAATGTGTAACTTACAATGTGTCAAATATGTTAGAATGGGTAATTTTGATATTTTCCATTAGTTTCTCCTAATGTTCTTTCAACTATTCTAGTGCCATGTGTTGCAGCTCTAGTCTAGCGTGGATATCATAAATACTGTCTAGGACAAACATTTTAGGGGTGGCAATTAGAGTACTTGCCTGTGTCATATTTTGTTGCAGGAGTGTAAGTGTCGATAAGAGCTTAACTTGGAGCTCATTGATCTCATCTATGTATTTCATCTCTGCAAACTGAATGTCATGTCTCTGTTTCCTAGCTTGTATGATTTATTGATTGTGCAATTTAAGTGCTTCTTCTATGTTGGCTATATTTTGTGCACTAGACTAAAGATCAACATCTATTTTTTCTATCTTGTCGGTATACTCCTTAGTGAGTTGATCTAAAGTGCACAATTTCTTGATTAAGGTAATAAATTCTGATAAAATTGGGTCAATTGTACTTACCAATTCAGATAGCTTGACCTTTTTCAGTGCAACTTCTTGGCGTATCTTCTCTGCGAGCTTGAATTCATACTTTTGTTCAAGTCTCTCTTCCACTGTCTTCTCAGCATCGGTATTCTGAGATGTTATTGTATCTGTGAGTATGACCAGTTGATCAATAATTGGAGCTTGTTGATCGATATCTATGTCTGGTACAATTTGTTGAAGTATATCCCTTGCTACTTCTAGTACCTTGGCCTCTTTTTCCGCTCTCTTCATCTTGTCTTGAATGACTTTTCTCTCACAGAGCTTTGCATATTTTGTCAATGTTGTCGGATCCAATGTTCTTGGATCACAGACTGGAATCTCAATGATTTCATCCAAAGTTACTAGATTTTTATTCTTTCCTTTCTTCTTCTTTGAGATTTGAGGGGATGTAGATGTATGAACTACCATAGCTAGTTCATTTTTCACTCTAAATTTCTTGGGGATGGTTTTGTTGATGATGCATCTTGTTTTTTCTTCTTTGTTGGCACCTGTTGGTTATGTGAAGACGTCTCTTCATCAACCTTGGGTGTTTCTACCGAATGTGCTCCTGATTTCTTTTCAATCTCATCCTTTCCTTCTTCATCTTTCTCTGAAGGCTTGTCCCCTATTTCCTTTTGAGTGTTTTCTTTATTTTGATTAGTAGATACATTCTTCTGATCATTGATTGCAGCTTGCTCTGCAATAGTATATATTGTCCCTTTGGCTTCTTCATCACCCTTGTCTTTGGGCGTGCTTGTTTCATTTTCATTTGATCCCTCATTTCCCTCTAGTATGTTTATTTCCTTCATTAGGATAGGCATGCTACTTTGAGTTGGGGCTTGGGCTTTGTTAGTATTGGTGTCCTGCTTGTTGGTTAGTGTCTTGTCAACAGTGACATCCTCATCCTTTTATATATCTTGTGCAGGGTCTTGCACTATTGGGTGCATGATTGATGTGTCCTACATTTGTTCATCAGCAAAGTCAATTATCTTGCCATCTAATGTCTTCAATACTTGATCGCTTTGTTGATCCTTAAGTGTGATAAATATCACATCATCTTTCTTCTTTGGATCATTATCGGAATCATAGTGAGTTATATCTTGGATATTATCATCCATGCCTGTATCCAAGTTAATATGCTCATCATCACTTTCTTGATTGTCCAGAGAAATATGCTGAGGACTTGCATTATCTGTCTCCTCCTCTTTGTGAGGTGTGTTTGTGAGAAGTAATTAATTCTCACCACTTGTTGACTCTGCCGGTAGATCTAGGAGATGTCTCCATTTGGTTTTTGTCATTGAATCTAGTTCTATAAACTTGTTCTCTAGTACTTTGTAAGCCCTTATTTTGGCTACAAATTTACTTGAGTGTTTCTTTAGTACTTCTTGTATCTCTTCAAATTTGGATTCAAGAGGTATCAGTCTCACAAAAACTCTTTCTCTTGCTTCTCTTTCTGTTTGCAAGGCATATGACCACTGTTGGTATACCCTTTTACCTAGATCTTCAAGTATTTGATTTACAAATTCAGCAGGGGCATACTTGTTTTTAATCATTGATTTTATGATTGCTTCTTGTATTTTATTCTGATCCTCTAGATTCAGTGTATCCCATTGCTTGATCTTTTTATCAGTCATTGTGCCATGGGTAGCAATTGATTTGGCAACTTCATCTACCATTTGGTTTATGAAGTTCTTCTTTACTATATCTTGTTCATCATCTTTGGTGTCGTCCAAGTCAGCCTGTGTTCTAACAAACCTTTTTCTTTTCTTTGGTGGTGTGGTTTTGATAGGTTGTTTTGTTCTTTTTGCTAGCTTCTTCCTTATATAGGTCATTACTTGACCTTTCTTAAGTGGTGTGGTATCGCTAGCAGCAGTTTGACTTGGTGTTCTTTGCTTCTTTGCAGGATGTGGAGATGGAGGTGTATCATATTCAGTAGCCTCTGTGTCTGATTTATTTTCTTCTATCTCTTTACCGATGGTGCCCTATTCATAGGTTTCCTCTTATTGATCCTGCTCTTCTTCTGAGACCGATAGAATCTTCTTGAGATTCTTAATCATTTTATCTTTCTTGTTTATAGTCTTCTTGACTTCTAGGTCATGTTTTATCTTAGATTTTAACTCCTCATATGTACCAAACCTTGGTTGTTTCTTATCAATAGGCTCATTGATCAGTGTCTCAATTGCACTTCTAGCTAGATCAATATTGATCTCATAGTCTAATGGTGATAACCAAGCTATTCTTGGTACAACCGGTTTGATATGTGTGAAGTCTATGTCTGCCATGAAACATATATCAGCTTTGTGTTTTTCAACTAGTTGTTCAAGAATCCTAGTTCTTTCCATCATCTTTTCATTGAACTCAAGGAAATATGCAGACATGACAGACTCAAAGTTGTCTCCTAGTGACTTAATCAGTTCGCTAATTTGTTGGGTTACCGGTTTGATAGAGTGTCATACAACTTTTCCTACTGAAGGAAAGTATTCTTGAAAATAGAAAAATATACACATGATAAGTGATCCAAACTTACATGTGTTGCTCTTTGCAGACCTCATTTTGATCATATTTTCATCAAGTTGTTTCAATAGGATCTCACATAGATCAATCTGAATTCCTTTTGTTACAATCTTGTAAGTTGTGCTTACTGTTGTTGCAGAAATGTTGTTCATTCTGCTAGCCTGAAATTATTTTTAACCAATAACACATGCACCAAATTTTAAATCTTCGTCACTGATTGTGTTTACTTTGAGACCTCTATTGTCTCCTTCTGCATTGGTGAGTTTTGTAACTTCTTTCATGGATGGATGTTTGTGTGCCCTAGGCTTGTTGGTTATCGAATAACCAGTGACAACATAAATAACATCCTTTGTTATTTGCTTGGGTTGGTCTAGCCATAGTTTGTTTTCATGCATCTTGCTCAAGACTAACTTAATCCATTCTATCTTGAATTCCCTCAGGAAATGTAGAGCATTGGTTAACCCTTTGAATTTACCGACGGATATTGCTATTCTGTCACAACCACTTCTGAAATTTGTCTTTTTACCGACGATCATTGGGTTACATTGGCAATTTACCATATTTACTAGTGGACCGACAATTCCCGGTAAGCGTAAACAACTCATTATTGTGTTCACCGATGATTTTTGGTAAGTGTTTACCGATGGTGTTGCATTCTTAGATTAGTAACAAGTAAAGTAGTATGCATCTTTGGTTCATGCAGATTTTGATTATCTATCATTTTATATAATGGAACTGATGCAAAATATAACTTGGTATAGTGTAGTTCCATACTTACTTGTTCAACTCAAGTGGGGTTGGCGGTGTCACCGGATCCATTGGATGGGGTGTCACCATTTGCATTGCTTGGTCTAGCTTCATCATTGCTTGAAGATTTTATCCATATTTTGTCTCTTGCCCTCTGGATATCTTCAATGGTGTTACTATTGGGATATGTGCTTGTTTCTGTCAATCTGTCTTTGCAATCTTTCTTGAGATGACCAACTTTATGATAGTGTAAGCATGACATTCCAGGGTTTGACCAGCCTCTTGACCTTTTGGTCCATGCTCTCATGCAGTTTGCAATGATGTGACCATATCTACCACATGCTATACAATTTGTCCAAGTGTTGTAATCCCATACATATTGATTACCGAATCTCTTTGGCTGATAAGGAACTTTACCTTTTGGCTTCCATGCTTGCCTTTTTATTTTCCAACATTCTTCAGATGTGTGCCCATTCATTTTGCATGTAGGACAGTATTTGTCCATGTAGGTTTCCTTCTTTGACTTTTCTATCTTGCTCTTGCATTCATAAGTCTTATATCCTTTCTTGTTACATTTATAACAGAATCCTATGAATGAAGATGAAGGTATAGATTTAGGAGTACCTTTCATTTTACCTCTGCATGCATTTGATGTGTGCCCTCACTTTCCACAGTGCTTGCATGTTGTAACACCCCAAAATTGGCATCTTGCAACCCTAACCAATTTTGTTGCATTTGTCATTCTTCTAAATCATCAAAGTCCTATTGTACTAGGCAATTCTGAGTTTTCACTGACTCTACTCGACCCGAGT
>MU224599.1:919388-944875 GCA_018584345.1 Thuja plicata
TTGTGGCACAAAAGATTGTGTCATGTGAATTTTGACAACATGATGAAAATAAGCAAAAGGAGAAATGTAAGAGGCTTACCGACGATGACAAAGCCAGACAACATCATGTGCAAAAATTGTCAAAAAGATAAAATGATAAAGTCCAATTTCAAAAGAAACCCATACATCTGATGATATTATAGAATTAGTCCATACTGATTTATTTGGACCTATGAGGATAAATAGTTATTATGGAGATAGATATTTTATTCTCTTTGTTGATGATTACTCTAGAATGGTGATAGTTATATTTCTAAAAGATAAATCTGAAACATTCAAGATGTTTAAATGGAATAAAGATATGGTAGAGAAATAAAGTGGTAAGGATTTGAAATGTTTGAGATCAGATAGAGGAGGGAATTTATATCAGATGAATTCACTAATTTCTGTAATGAGCATGGTATAAAAAGACAGGTTTTTGCACCAAGAACACCACAACAAAATGGGATTACTGAGAGAAGGAACAAATGAATAGTTGATTGTGCTAGAACACTGATGATAGAAAAAAGGCATCACCCAAGTTTTCTGGAGGGAAGCTGTCAGCACTACTGTCTATACACTTAACATAGTACAATTGAAGGACACAAAGAAGACACCTTATGAACTATGGTATGGTAAAATACCCAATGTAAGTTACTTCAAAATATTTGGTAGTCAATGCTATGTCTTAAAGGATGATAGAAATGGAAAGCTTGATGCCAAAAGTGATAAAGGTATTTTTCTGGGGTATTCTACGTAAAAAAAATCTTTTAAATGTCTCATCAAGGCCTCTAACAAAATAGTTGAAAGTGCAAATGTAAAGATTGATGAATTTGCAGAAAAGAATGAGCTAGAAAGCACAAAAGAACCAGAGGAATACAAAAAGTTTGTATATTGTGAAGAACCCAACACTCTGCTCGAGCAACAATGCTTAATTCCAGAACAACAGAATGTTACAATCGACGGTCAGACTAATGTTATCGACGATCAGGATAATAATCAAAATAATATGCAAGGTAATGAAGAACAGAATGAAGATCAAAATGATGATGAAGCAGATACACAAAGAGTTGTACCTATACTTGCAAGATATGTAAGAAGGAACCATCCAGAGATCCAGATCACAGGAGATAAGAAAGATGGTACAAGAACAAGAAGTAAGTCTTTAACCTCAAATTTTTTAATTTGTGAGTTTGAGCCAAAATTTGTCAATGTTGCACTAGATAATGAAGAATGGATAAGTTCTATGAATGATGAGATTGAGCAGATTGAGAAGAACAAGACATGGTCACTTGTGCCAAGACTAGATGATAAGAATGCCATTGGTACAAAATGGATATTTAGGAATAAGTTGAACGATAATGGAGAAGTCACAAGGAACAAAGCAAGACTAGTATGCAAGGGGTATGCACAAGAGGAAGGTATAGACTATGGAGAAACCTTTGCACCCGTTGCTAGGCTAGGAGTAAGAATACTACTTGCTTATGCTGCATATAAAGGATTCAAATTATATAAATTGGATGTCAAGTCAGCATTCCTAAATGGAATACTTGAAGAAGATGTATACATTAAACAACCAGAAGGGTTTGTCGATCCAGACAAGAGAAACATGGTATGTGGACTTCACAAAGCCTTGTATGGATTGAAATAAGCTCCCAGAGCATGGTATGAATGATTTCATTCCTATCTAATAAGTATTGGATTTATAAGGACTAATGAAAATAATAATCTTTATTTGAAGGAAGATACTGATGCTAACACTTTGATTGCTGAAATATTTGTTGATGACATCATATTTGGAGGCAATGATATGCTATGCAAATTATTTGCTGATGAGATGAGCAAAGAGTTCGAGATTTCTATGTTTGGAGAGATCAAGTTCTTTCTTGGTCTACAAATCATTCAACAAAGTGAAGGTATTTTCATTACACAGTCCAAATACATCAAAGAGGTCCTGAAAATATTCAAGATGGAAGATTCCAAACAAGTTGGAACACCGATGAATACTAGATGTAAGTTGACAAAGGAAGACAAGACAACAGAGGTAAATCAGACTTTGTACAGATCAATGATTGGAAAACTCATGTATGTTGTACACACTAGATCAGATATTGTACATGCTTTAGGAATTGTTGCTAGATTTTTTGCTAACCCCAGGGAATCACATATGACTGTTGTGAAAAGAATTTTAAGATATCTGAAGAATACTGAGGAATTTGGCTTATGGTATAGAAGAGAAGGAAAATTTGAACTTAAGGTGTTTTCCGACGCTGATTGGGCTAGAAATCTTGATGACCGGAAGAGCACAACTGGAGGAGCATTCTTTATGGGTGACAGAATTGTCACATAGTTAGCAAGAAGCAAGGATGCATCTCACAGTCTACTGCAGAAGCAGAGTATGTTGATGCTGCTGCAAATTGCTCAAATATTGCATGGATCAAATAGTTGTTGGAAGGTATGCATATGAAGATCTCAGAACCAGTGATTATCTATTGTGATAAGACCAGTGCAATAAACATTTCCAAGAATCCAGTCATGCATTCCAAGACTAAACACATTGCAATCAAGTATCATTATTTTAGAGAACAAGTTAAAGAAAAAGAGGTGATACTTGAGTATGTGCAATCAAAAGAACAATTAGCTGATATCTTCACCAAGCCACTGCCCAAGGATACGTTTGAATACTTGAAAAAGAGGCTAGGGGTCAAACCCTTTTCTACCAGTCAGTAAAAGACTGAAGGTTGCATCAGCCTACATATTATCAGAATATCATTCATGTTGATGCGAGCAAAGGAATAAACTTCAAAGATACATCTATATACAGACAAGTATATATCAGAATCGAGCACCAGAGCATATTGTTGTATTGCTGATGGATAAGGGAAATTCAAGGAATATATTATGGATAGGAGGAAAATGATTGTTTGACATGAATGTTAGATATTTGTAAAACATTTGTTTGACATTATTGTCAAAGGGAGAGAGATTATCCATATTATCACATTCTTCTAAGAGAGAGAGAGAGAGAGAGAGAGAGAGAGAGATTATCCATTATCAGATTACTCCAATAGGGAGAGATTATATCCTTAGGGAGAGCAAATTGTATGAAAGATTACACAAAGGGAGAGTTGTTGAAAAGAGAAAAAGGCATCATAAAAGAGAGAATAGGCAAAGAAGAGAAATTGTCACAAGAAGAATATTCAATACATCATAAAGTAAAAAGCTGCAAGAATCAAATCTCAGATAAAACATAGCTTACCAGTGATCATACATTTATCTGTTGACAGAACAAAATGATTGGTAGTTTGATGAATCTCAAATGTTGTATTTCATATTGTATTAGAAATAGTATAGTGTGATAATATAGTATGTTTCCATTAATGCCAAAGGGAGAGATTGATGACATGTAACTGATTGAATGTTTGATAATGTTAAGTTGAAGATACAAGGCATTAAATCAGTTAATGGTTTGTATTGTCATTGATGTCAACTTGATATCATCTAAATGGTCATGTACATAATGCCAAAGACTTTAGAGAATCAATGGAACAAAGGTTATGCTTTCAGCAATGCATAAAAGTCAAGTATTCACCAAGTGACAGAAAACACCGATGGAGTGCACACCTTCGGTAAAGGCAAAGGAGAAAATTCACAGTGATACCCGACGAGCAGAAGACAGTGTTGCCTGACGAAGAAAAACTACGGGATGCCTGACAAGCTGAAAATAGAGTTGCCCGATGAGTAAAAATCCAATGATGCCCGATGGACGGAGATCCCGAAGCTAACTGGAGTCACACCGACGGAACTGTCAGTTGTCACCGATGACTAACTGCAGAGTTGACCGACGGAACAGAGAGTTCAAAAAATGACAAAATATCTAGTTGGCAAGAGCTAAAAATAGACTTAACGGGTTGTTTTCTTTGTTTTATTCGACCAGAGTTAAGTAATTGATTTAAAGAAGATTTGTATAGTTGGCAAGAAGATAACTACGAGATAAATCAGGAGTTATGCTTTAAATCCAATTGGCCAAATTATTTTTCACGCCAAGAATAAAAAATCAATGAATATCATGTCTATATAAGAGACAAGCTTAATTCATTTCTATATGAATGGGAAGGGGAGTGAATAGAAAGAGGATGCTAAAGAGAAACTGATGAAGAAGAAATTCATATAGTCCTGATCAATCAAGCTAAAGGAGAGCTAAAGAATTTTGCAGGCACCAGCGAATAGTGAAGCACAACATCACAGAGCAGAAAGTGTGGAGCACAAAGAATTGAATTGATACATTGATCAGAGAGGTAATGTACTTAAATAGATCTAAAAATATGAAATTCAAAGTTGCATCATAAATAGGTCATAGTGTTTCAGTTTAACCATTGAAGCATCAAGTCTCTTAACCAAGCAGGACTTAACAGTCTTCTATATATTGAGGTACATCCCAAGGAGTGCCAAAAAGGTTGATTCATGAAAGTAGCATCTGACTTGCCCGATACCTATTGACAGTTTAAGAAGGAGGCTGATTCAAGGATGGTAGCAATAGATGCCCGATACTAAGTGACAACCTCTATGTATAAAATCCTCTAACAAGGTCACACTTAACAGTGTGTTTGTAACCTTTAACAGGGTTGGCTCCTAAAAGGGATCACTTCAGAAGAGTAAAAATTTGGGGTACTGGTCCCAGTGGTTTTTCCCTTAACAGGGTTTCCACATTAAAATCCATGTTTTATGTGTGTACAGCTTATTACTTTACTGTTTTACATTTCACATATGCATTTCTGGATTGATTGCTATACTTTGCTTATTTACTGAGTTTCGGTAAATAGTTTTACTGCTTATCGGTAATCAAGGAGAATAAGGATAGACAAGGAAAACCGATAGACAGTTAATCATTATAAGTATTTCATGGCATGCATCTTGTACGGACTTAATAATCTGAGGTTTATTTGATTGGTGGTAAATATTTGAAGGATAAATTTTGAGGCCACTGATTCACCCCCCTCTCAGTTATTACTAACAATACCTATATTCTTTCATATATATCTTTAATTGATGCCCTAACTTATTCAAAACTAGTTTTGGAACAATATTATCTGTCTTTACTCGACAAGGTATCTTCTTGAATAACCATCAATCTTCGCTAGGCTATTGCATACCTTATTCAACATACCCTTTTATTTGATAAGTGGGTCCTTCCTTTTCTAACTCCACTCATCGCCATCTGCTACATTTTATAACTTGATATCTATCCCTATATTCCATCATGTAACTTCCCTTTCACCTAGTCGAAGCCATCAAAAAATATGTCTAGAGCCTTCAGATAAAACAACACACTGTAGTTCTTAGGATCCTTTTTGTCTAATGCATCATCTTGTTTGATGAGCCATCCTAGACCTTTTTTCCAACTGCCACATGTCCAGCTCATATGCCATCCTCCATCGGATAGCTTATTCCTTCACAAGCCACTGAATCAACTCATACAATGATGCACATTACTCGACACTTTGAGTGAGGCGGTCCAACCTTATTTTCGGATAACTCTTACCATCGTTATCCAATTAGTCCATTTATTCAAAGCGGGGTTTTATCTAGCATTTACACTAGATCCCAAAATTTAATCCTTCTTATGAATTTTTATATCGAATAATTTTCTCTTTGCTATTGCCTGGTGTTGCTTACTCAATGATCTATATTGTTCACACTCTAGGGTTTCACACCTTTTGTTCGCTAACTTTTTTTCTTTGATCATATACTTTATTTTGGAGGCATCACTTGCTTCGATTAATGAATTATTCTATTACTTTAAGTTTCTTGTTGTTCGATAAAGCTTGACTAGTCATCATCGACCAAGTAGGATTCCATATAGACGAATTGCCACACTATTGCTCTAAGATTAATTATGATTTTTCCAAGTGTTACAACATATCTGAACCACGGAAAGTAAATGACTTTTGACTCATTTCAGCTACTATTGGAATACACTCTACTTCAAACAAAGTATCAACTCCTAATGTCTTCCTTCCATACAAAGAAATAATTAAAAATGAAATCCATAACATCCTTCCAATCACCTCCAAGATTCAACAAATATGCTAGGCTTTAAAGAAAAACTTAGGGTACAAAACATAGAAATTTTATTAAGTAAAATCAAGCCCTATCATTTGTAATGTCCCCTTTCTAGCACAAGTTGTATGAGTTTTTTTTAGCCTATTTCCCCATAGTCTCGTACGCTAACCATGATATAAAAGGGACTTTGAGGCCATTTGGCTAGATAGTTTCAGTTGTAGGCCATTTTGAGGTGATCTGAGGCAGTTTTGGGGCACTTACTATTTATAGTAAGTCCTTAAGGGCATGTTGGACTTCAAGTTGTAGTGGCATGTCGATGGTAAATTGGTAATATCAACAAGATCATTTATTTATCATTGATATAGTTATGATGTGTTAATAAAGTTATTTTATAATGGTAAATTTAATTATTTAAATCTATTAATGCAGTCTATAGTTTGTGGGAATTATTTCATTAAATGGCCCCTTTATTCTATAATACATTGGAAGCATAACTAAAATCAATTGAGGAATTAAGAGAAGGAAATCATGTTACAAAGCATGGATAATATATGAAAATTGGTGAAACTATGGATATTTTCTCTTGCAAACTTGGATGACAAAATCCCTCTATGCTGACATTCTTCTCACTATTAAAAGACATGGTCAAGAGGATTGGAGTTCAAATTTGTAAGGTAAAATCATATTTATGTTTCTTAATGGTTGAGATTGGAGTTGTTAGGCAAGATTTCTATTTTGGAGATAATCTATAGCTTTCAGATGAATTTCTTCTTGAGGTTGAGTTAGGGAAATGTGAAGGTGATTTAAAAGCATTAGTTGTTTTTACACAAACCCTTCCTGTTGTTTGTCCCAAATATGAGCATTGTTGGGTATTTTGTGAGCTATCTAAGGATGGAGCAGAGCTGAATTTGTCTAGAACTATCTTTCAACAGGTTTTACAAACCTAAAACACTTGCACCCACAAAGAAATAGGTTGGAGACTACAATCTGGGAAGCTCTTCAGGTTTGAACATCTTAGAGGAACTGTAACAGGTTTGGAGATGGTGAAATAAGGCTACCACACTCACTACTAGTAGCATTTTTGAGTGTATTTATCTGAAACTAACTACATCAGACGCAACCTGTAGTTGGAAACAACAGAATTGGTAAGAAAACACATTGGAATGGTTGTAATTGGTTTATAAACTCAATGAATGAACTCATGTTAGTATATTTTAAATTCATTGGATCAGGCTAGCATTGTAACTTACTATTGTTGATGTAGATTCAAAGAACAATAATTTCATATTAGACATTAGTTATATTTGAGCTCAGTAATGGTTATGATGTCACAAGTTTGCATTTTCAAGTATTAGTAAATGCCATATCCATCTCTAACTAATAAAAAATCAAGAACCAAACATATTAGAAACTTTGTAAACAACTTGCTTGCAAACTGTTTGACAAAATTACAAATAATATAAAGGCACACAAATTTTCTAAAATAGGGGGTGCCTTACAGTGGTATCAAAGCAGCGTATCCTTCCATCTTGGTGGGTACAAAATGATTGGTCAGTGATATGATAGATTAGATTATGCAACCGTGAAATATCATTATACTTCATGTAGAAACATGACAGGGTTAGAAGGACAAGATGATCCAGAGGAGCACTTAGGCACAGGTGAATAGAACATAGGCAATATGGGTGAAAGAAGGGATCTAGGAGAAGAGAGATTTTTGTAATTGTTGGATACACTAGTTCAGACACATCAACAAGCAGAACAAAGATATCAACAACAAAACCAGTGGTTTGATCTTTTTACTCAGATGATGGCTCAATGGATGGGGTTGAAAAAATTGAAGCAAATTTATCAAATAAAAGTGAGAGTTGTCTAAATTATAGAGATTTTTGGGAAAATTTAAAGTGTTTGTGTGAGCATCCTGGGTACTTAAGATCCATCTTTAAAAAGAAAGTAGAAGTAAATGAAAAAGATTCTTCTAGTGCAAGTAATAATGAGAAACAAACAAATGAAAAAAGATCCATAGAAGCTCATTTGAATGGAGATAGTGCCTCGATACATAAAGACAAATTGACAGAGTTTCAAAAAGACCCTTTGGCCATGCATGCAATTACTATTGATGGGTTTGTTCATGAAGGGAAAGACAAAACAATAGCCTTGGGATTGAGTTCAAATATTTCTAATGATGACTGTTCGAATAGATATAGGTTGGATGAACATACACAACATTTGGAGAGGAGTGTTTATGAATAAATCAATACTAGTGAATCTAGGACCTACAATCTCACTGAGGTAATCACTCACGAGGAGGAAAAAAAGAACTTTATATTTGAACAAAGAAATCAACCTTTTGACACATGGGATCTGAGTGTGATGGAACCTCAGTATGATGGAGATCCTACACAAGATAAATTTCATTTTTATTGTGATGATGACCATAATTCAAGTATGGAGGATAGTATTAATCATTGTGATAAAGATTTTGAAACAAAATCTGATTTATCTTTGCACGGGGCTGACTTTGAGAAGAAGTTTAGGAACTTGTATGATTTGAATCCACAATATACTACTAAAAATGATAATGAGGATGAAAAAGAGACTTGGGACAGCCTTGGAGTAATTGATGAAAGATATAATAGTTGTGATTTTGATATTCATCATAGTAGCTGTTGGCTTGGTTTGCATAAACATGGTTGGGAGAACCAATTTGAGGTGTTCATTGATAACCCATTGTTTGAGATGGGTGATGGGAAGACAAATGATAATCCTCTCTTTGAGTTAGACATTTGAACTACTCTTGGTTGTAGGATTGCACTTGATGGAAATAGTATATGGGACCCTGGAACTAAGTTGGAGTGTGATTTCCAGCTTGGTATTGATCATGGTTCACCTTATGAGGCAGAGAGACATCCTCCTTGTAGACCCTGAGATATGAATGATTCTACCATTGACTCACTCTATCTACATGAAGAACCATTGGGTATTAATGAATTCTTCATTTGCATCCATGTGACAACATTAATGAAGGGTGACACTTGATTTTTAGTTGAAAATATCTAATAAAATGACACTAGTTAATAGGTAACTTCATATGGAAGGAGAGGTACTTAAGGATATTGGTGGATTTACTCTGAGGAGTAAAACATATTCTAATTTCTTGAGTTACAACAACAGTCACCTATCTTCTTGCAATCATTAGATGGTAATACTAAAGAACGAAAATATAAGTGTTATTGAGTCTCCCAATGATGGCTCTCAAGATTCAATGGCTAGACATTATGTTTTTGGTGTAAATTCAATCTACAAGAGGTTTGATTTAATTTGCAACAGCGTGGAAGGTGGATTGAAGACCCAAAGTTTATGTGATAGATGGAAGAAAGGAACTAAGAAAGCCAAGTTATTGACCGCCCCTACAAAACAACACCTTCAACAAATCAAAGAGAAAATCAACCTCATGGATCAAGCAAGACAACCCAATAAAGTTCACCTTAGAATCTTATATTTTCAAAGAGAAGAATGTGTAGAGGTTGGCATACTACTTGTAATGACTAATGATAATCTGATAATGTTTCTTGGAAAGAAAAGATGTCATGCATGTAAAATTCATGATATAGTTGAAGGATCAGGACAAACTCCTTATCTTATTTCTGCAGTTAAGAAAGAAGGTTTGAATTTAAGAGGTCCATATTATTTGGTGAGCAATAGAGAAAATTATCACATAATGACTAAGAGATATTCAAGTGCCTTGGCCATTAAGGAATCATGGGGGTATTTTCAAGTTCATCAGATGCAAATTATTAGTTCCATGTTGACAAAAGATAGTTTTGGGGATGGTTGGAGTGAGTTTTGGAGGGATGATGACCTAAATTTTAGAGCTGATAGTGTTGTTCATTTCCTTACCAACCATCTTTTTATTCCATTGGTTCATCTACAAATGTATTGGAGAGAGATTTTAAGTAAGGATTGGAGCATTGAACGAATGGTCAATCTTGGGAGTGCTACTTGGAAAAGAATGGATCTAGACTTCACTTTTGAGCTTTCTTTTTGGTTGCAGATCAGTCTCTCCTCTTTATGGTTTTCTCTCATTCAGGAGAGTTGCTACAATTTAATTTGTCAGGGAAGTAAATATTTCCAATCAAAGATTGCTTGGAGCTTCAACATTTTACCTTTGGAGTGGTCTAGGATGAAAAACTTCTTTATGTTATGGTTCATCTTTCAGAGGGATTTGGAGTTATAATAATGAATGTTAGCATCATTTTCCACTCTCCAATCAGATTACATATGAGTTCAAACTTTGATTTGCAAATGAGTTGGAAAATTTCTTTAGTCAAGAAGATGAGTGATTCTTGGTTGAGGGTTGATGGTAGAGGAGATTTGATTATAGGATATGTGGTTTTTGTTACTCCCATATTCACGAGTTCTATGTATCTATTGATATTTCATATTTTTTATTGGTGTCCTAGCTTTTTCACATTGTTTATGTTGACCTCAATCTCGAGGCAGTTTGATTTTCAACACTTGGAGATTTTAGTGTAGCCAATTATGGGAGATCCTCTTGGTATAGTTTATTAATTACCCACCTCCACTTGGGAGAATTTGAGTCATTACAGTTACTTTGTGATGTTAGTATGCATGCTTCCAGATAATAATTGGTTGATTGTAGAAATTTGGGTTTGTTGGTGTACTCAAGCTTCCTACCTTGACACTTGGAGGTTATGTGGTAGTGATAGATTCTAATTTTTTATTACAGATGTACTACTTGGTTAGCTGATTTCAGGGTTAGTTGTATAGACAACTTTAATAGTCTCTCATTTGTGATAGATTTGTTTCTTTTTTGAAACTTCATGAGGAGATATACTAAGGATTATGATTTTGGGTTGAACATATATTTCTTCCAGATGCCCAAGATCATGTTAGATATTGAGATTGCAATTATGGATCTTACTAGGATATCACAACAAAAAATGTTTTATGTTGTGGTTAGAGTAACACAATGTAAACATGGTGGATCCTTTATGAGATTGATTTGGAACCCTCAAATCACTTGGGTTTGCAGTTCAGCAATAGAGGATGAGGAAGCCAATGTTATCTTATTGGAGGTTACTCCTTTAGTGTTCAAGATTAGTTATTTTGGAGAGCACTTTCTTAAGCAGTTGATAGAGTTGGTACAGTGGTTGATTTCTCTTCTTTCGAGAGATTTTCAAGAGATATCTTGTTCGCATACCTTGCAGGACAATGTTTTTATAAAATAGTACTACAAATCTCCTAGGATGACCTAAGACCCTGGGATCATTCTTGGCTACAATCTTGATCACTTTGATGACTGTGGATTGCATTGGCATTTCTTAAGGACAAAAAATCTTTGTGAAGGTTGGACTATAATGTCCCCTTTCTAGCACAAGTTGTATGAGTTTGTTGTTATCCTATTTCCCCATAGTCTCGTAGGCTATCCGAGACATAAAAGGGACTTAGAGGTCATTTGGCCTAGACAGTTTCAGTTGCAAGCCATTATGAGGTGATCTGAGGCAATTTTGGGGGCACTTACTATTTATAGTAAGTTATTATGGTCAAGCTGGACTTCCAGTTGCAGTGGCATATTGATGGTAAATTTGTAATATCAACAAGATCATTTATTTATCATTCATAATATTATGATGTGTTAATAAAGTTATTTTATAATGTTAAATTTAATTATTTCACTTTATTAATACATAGTCTATAGTTTGTGGGAAATATTTAATTAAATACCCCCCTTTATTATGTAATACATTAGAAGCATAAATAAAATTAATTGGGGACTTAAGTGAAGAAAATCAAGTTACATGACATGGATAATATATGAAAATTAGTGAAACTGTAGAGATTTTCTCTTGCAGACTTGAAGGACGAAAACCCTTTGTGTTGACATTATTCTCACTATTGCAAGACACAGTCATGAGGATTGGAGTTCAAATTTGTAAGGTAAAATCATATTTATATTTCATAGTGGTTGAGATTGGATTTTCCAGGAAAGAGTTCTGTTTGGGAGATAATATATAGCTTTGATATGAATTTCTTCTTAAGGTCAAGTTAGGAAAATGTGAATGTGATATAAAAGTATTAGTTATTATAACACAAACCCTTCCTGCTAGTTGCCCCAAATCTGAGCATTGTTGGGTATTTTGTGAGTTGTCCAAGGATAGACCAGAGTTGACTATGTCTATAACTATTTTTCAGCAAGTTGCATAAACCTGAAGCACTTGCAACCAAAAAGAACTAGGCTGGAGACTACAATGTGGGCATTCGTATGGGTCTGAATATCTTAGAGGAACTATAGCAGGTCTGGAGCTGTGGAAATAAGGTTGTCGCACTCACTACCAGTAGCATTGCTGAGTGTATTTATCTAAAACTAACTATATCAGACCTAGTTTGTAGCTCCACGCAATAGAATTGGTATGCAAACACATTGAATTGTTTGTAATTGATATATAAACTCAATGAATGAACTGACTGTATATTTTAGATTTATTGGATGAGGCTAGCATTGTAACTCATTGTTGTCAAAATATTCCAAGAACAATAATTTCATATTAGACATTATTTATACTTGAGCTTAGCAATGGTTATGATGTCACAAGTTTTCACTTTCAAGTATTGCTAAATGCCATATCCATATCTAACTAGTAAAAAATAAAGAACTAAACATATCAGAAACTCTAAAAATAGCTTGTTGCAAATTGTTTGAAAAATTACAAAGAATAGAAAGGCACAAAATTGTTCAAAATAGGGAGTGATTTACAATATGTGAAGACATCCTTGATTCTACATCTCATTCACAAGTTTAAAAACTACATTCAAGCTACATATACAAGTATTCATCATGAATTTGAGTGATAATAACATCCGTTCATGATAATAAGCACAATAACACGATAATTTCCCTTTGTGTTTACATTACATGTTGTATTCATGCAATTTCCTTTCATATTTAAGGTTGATTCCTAAACAAGTGTTAGACCAATTCAAACCCCTTTAGACAACCTTTTCCCTATTTATTTACGTAGGAATTGGCTACAGACCCATAGTTGCAGATCTGGAAAGTAGAGACCCTGACAAAGATCCTGGTAAAATTTGAGCCCAAAACCAAGGCTACATAGTGACTAAGCTACTCTATACATTTCTACATAACATATCAAAAATTATATACCCTTCTGTTCTACCCAGAATTCATAGGACATAAAATTAGCAGGTTGCAGAGCTCAGATTTGAAGTTATCGCCAATTTCGGGATCCCAACCGTCAGAAAAATAACAGTCAAATAGAAAGGTCCTTATTATCTCCTAGTTACACTTTTATTTCATTGCATATACATTTTCTAGTTTATAATCATGTCCACTTTTAAAATCAAACCCTCTTTAAGGAAAGATACCTTGCCCCGATTAGTGCTTGAATCCATATTTTAGCCTATTGGGGCATTGTCCTTCCCAAGGAGCATACATTTGAAACGGGGATGTGATTTTGCATCTATTTGATTACATTCCCCTTTTCCTATTATTTAGTTACCAAGATGATTTAGGATGATGAAATATCTGCCTAGCATATTTCCTCCAAATTTTTCTAAATGTGTCAATAGAATTTAAACAAAAAGTTGCGTGCAAATGGATTTTCATTCATCTAATAGGTTATTTTGAAAACCATATAATTTCAGACTAAAATAGAGGTTTGAATACTTCCATTAAAATAGATAAATTACTACAACCTTATTTTCCAAATAGATATGAAATACCTCTATTACTCCAAGCTTGTCTTCGGGTGAATACTTCACAAATTTACCTAGTTGTGAACTCCATCGTGAATCCATCAAAGAAATTCATTGGGGTTTTGTCCAATCCACGAAAAAATCTTAATGGTTTTCATCCTATGGTTTTAAAACTGAATGCTAGAAGCTCCCAAAATCTCTAAGAGAAAATATTAAACAAAGCAAAAACCAAGCATGCTGAGAATGAGCCTCTCAATGTTCTTTAATAGAACATCTTTGTGACTCTTCCTTTTACCTCTATCTGTCTCTCCATATTCCTTTCCTTTGTCTCTTTATTATCTTCTTTTAAATTAAAAATGATTTTATTAATTTTCACTAAGCTCCATTAAAGTCATTTTAATACTTTATTAGATAATTAAATTAAGTTGTTATTAAATTTGATATAATTTGACAACTTAAAACTTAATTATTTAATTGACTTCTAATGTCTCAAAAAGAGGACATTAAAGTCCTCCCTTCCCAGAAATTTGTTTCCCTCAGGAAATCTACACTTGCATGGTGAAACCAAATGCCTAGATCTCATATCAACTTCAAGAATGTTGCTCTGTGAAGTCGTTGCCCTACTCTAATGTAAACATCACCATGCCTAGAAATGTGAAACCACTCATCAAAATCCCACTGAAGTAAAACACCAAACATGCCAATGTTAGGATCCCAAATCATCACACAGTCACAACTATCAAATATAAAGAGATAGAAGTATGTCAAGGAGTTTCCAACTCCAAATGACCTCCCATGGAAGTGCAAAACACTTATCATAGGAACATAAAAAGACATATTATCCCATCCTAGGTTGTTGATGTAATCTAGAACAACTTCCATAGGTTTGAAAACTCTAATAGGGCTGAAATCAATGTCATGCAAGATATCTTGCCAAGGTAACTCAAGAAAGAGCACATTAGAAAATTGTATGCCAATCATGATCCTAGGTAACAGAAAGAGTGTTCCATTCAACCAAAAAGTAAAAATCTTAGTCTCCCCTCATGAAGTTCTAAATAAGAATCTGATCCATCATTTTCAAGGGACTGAAATAGAAATCAACACAACCAACCTTGACATCAACTAGCCAAGAATTACCTCTATGGTCAACCACATCATCTAAAAGTACACATACTAATATTATGAAGTGACCTCGATGACCCAAATTCTCCCAAGTAGAAGTGACGTATGACTAAATTATACCCACAAGTGTCCCACAACTAGCTGCACTGAAATCTGCAAGGGCACAAAATCAAAATGCTCAAAGAGTGAGGTCAACACCAACTGTGCAGAGGAACTAGTACAATAGTAATCAATCCGAAATGCTACTGAATACATATGAATCATGAGTAAGGAAGTAGCTGAAAATTCACCTCCTATGATCAAATCATGTCTACCATAGATCCTCCACCAAGAAATACTCATTTTTTGAACCACAAAATCCATCCAACTCATATGTAGATTAGAACTCAAACCCATGTGTAAGTTGATCAAAAAGTGGGCAACAATACTAACTCTAGAAATCGATCCACTACTCCAATCCTGTGACCAAAACTCGTCACTAGAAACTACACCGGGGTCCCAAATCCTGCAAGAAATTCTATACTCATCAATGGAGTCAGAAAGAACTGTCTTATCCAACTCAAAGAATGGATTATCAAATGTCCAATTAGCATCTACCTCAAACAAAGAATTGTCAATCAACAAATGATTGTACTTTACTCCAAACTCATACTAAGGTTTTGGCTAGTCCAAACTTTTACTATTAAATATTTTGGGATGGTTATCAAAATCATAAGTATGTTGTATATTTTCATGTTATTTAATCACCTCAAAAAATTCTATCTTTCCTTTGTCCTTCTACTCCCTGAAATGATTGGTGGTAACAATTTGATTTTTTGCTTCTTAAAGATCCATCTGTGTATTCTTCAATATCTCACGTGCATCGTTAAGCTCCATGATGACCTTATTGATCTCATCCTCATTTTCGTCCAATTTATTAGCATATACTTCAACAACCTTTGAGATATTATTCTTGCCTAAAAGTAAATACAAATATCCAAATTTCATTGATTCGAGAGCAACTTTGACCACCTGCAAATCTACAAAAAAAAGAATCACCTTCCATGCCCCTTCGTCTCCTTTCAACTTGAGCCTTTTTGTAGAGGTCTTCAATGATCTTGTGAGTGCCATCATAATATATTAGGGTTGCAACAATCATATCACTAGTGACCTTCAGATAATTCTTCAAAGTATGTTTCTCAACACCATCATCTTGAAATGCATTTTCTGATTGGTCATCCAAAACACCATCATCATCATTTTAAAACAATTTGTCATCATATGAAGATTCATGCACTTCATTGAAAACATCTAACATGCTCTCTCCTTAGGTAAGACCATCCTCATCAAAATGTTTGTCAATCACAACTTCCAAGTCACCAATATAGATATTTGTATATCCCTTACCTATAAAAATAGTTGAATCCATCTTCTCGCAAGTATTTGTGTTACTGTGTTGGAACAAGACTATAGAATTCCTATCTACTTCATCACTGGTCCAAACTTCTTTGGCCTACTTATCTTCCTTATTATCCCCACAATTGTGATCAGGTGTCCAAGTCTCTTGACATGTGAAACAAATCTGCTCCATTCTCTCTTTTTTTTTTAATTCTTTTCGGAGGACCCTGCAACTTGTAAGCCCATTGAGATTAGTTCATTTTCAGTCATGTGTTCCTTGAACCTTTCAATTTTATGCTCAATCAATCTTTTGGAGAACCCATAAGCAATATGTGATATAGCTTGCTCCTTCTTCCAAATGGCCAACAATTCTGATTGCAACCGCTTGCAGACATCATCATCCTCATCTAAGATTAAGGACATAATAGTTTGCATATAGTCCCTCACATTGTCTGGATGATGTTTCTTAATTTCAATTAAGTGGCACTGAAACATTTGAAAAATTAATTTATCACATTTGAGATCCACCATAATGACAAATGATTTGGTTCTTGTCATAATTTCTAAAATCTTAGTCCTTTTACCAAAAGTAGGGACTTTGATATCATGTAACCCACATAGGCCCTCCACAATCAGTTGTAGAACCTTCTTCAGTATGTCATCATTTTAGGGTGCTACACGAGTTGTTATCCTTAAAACCTATTCATATGGATGTTCCATAAACTTGTGTTGGATTAAAGCATGCATTGAGGGCTACAAAGCCCAATTTAGAAGCCTCCAATCTGACTGGTCTACTTTGGACAAGTATAAGTCTAATTCCTCCCACTTAGAGAGAACAACATTAGGAAACTTCATGGACTCCAATTGTGATCCAATCACATAAAGCTAATTCCCTACTTCATTTTCTTTCTGCAAGTCCCTTAGTTGACACCATTGAATGTATTATTGAATTCTTTTGGGAAAAAATCACTTCTCTGATCTTCCATTGTCTTATTTTTTTTTTCAAACTGGTTTCTACCATAAGGAGCTACCCCTGTTTTATTTTCAATTTACTGGACTCTAGTTCTTAGGATCTTTCATTGTTTTATTTTTTTCTTCTTTTAGATATATTGTCAATAGTGGTGGAAGAGAGTAAATAACAATTCTAAAACTCAGGCTAAAACTAACGCTTGCAACCCAAATTGTTTGAAACACTGAATATTTTAGTTTAATTGATTTTTAACAAATCAATGTTTGCAAGTAATTCTTTCAGAGATTACATAATACTCAGATTTTCACAACTGCGATACTGATAAAACCATTTGTTGTTACAGGAAATACACTAGTGCCTCTATTTGACTCGGTTTCCTTGGACAAAAAAAATGCAGACAAGAGATAAGCAATTCTGGCCTCCGTTATAGGCTAGGAATAGTTTAGAAAGTTCTGCAATCAATCATACAATAAGTCAGGGCACAATAGCAAAGTCTTCTAGTCTTCTCCAAGAGCACAACAATTTGCAATATCTCATACTTTCACGTTTTTTGTTTTAGGCACAGTGACAAACAATTTGCAGAGCCGAAATACATTAAATTAAATTGTATTAAGATCACTGACATATACGGGCAATTTTGAGTGTGCAATATTCTTGCTTTCAAAAATAACTGAGTTAGGACTCACGTCTCAACATTTAGGAAAATTGTCTGCATTGGGCATCGTTGTCTGAGACTTGAGGATGCATTTGTGCTCGAACCATTCCCTTATTATTGTTCGTATATATATTTGGCACTGAAGAAGTTATTTCTGCTATAGTCAAAATTTCATTACACTGCTCAAATGATCACAGTTTCATTCTAGAGCAATGTTTTCCATACGTTTTTCAATCCTATAGTTTCCTTCCTCCCTAACACTGTTTACTAGGCCAAAGTTCTCAAAACTCAAGAGAAGGAAATGATTCTTCTATAAGGAACCACGAACAATAATGTTTTCCTTATGTTTCTCAATCCTATAGTTTCCTTCCTCCCTAACTATTTACTGGGCCAGAAGTTCTCAAAACTAGTCAAGAGAAGGAAACGATTCTTCTGTGAGGAACCACGAATAGGAATAGCGCAATTAATGCTTCAATATCTTCAACAAATCCGGATATACATTTGTGTAAGATATCGGCTCCCTCAAATTCAACGAACAGGGTTAGCAAAGCCCACGTCTCTCCCTCACAATGTTTCCTCGGTTCCACACTTAAACATAGAAGATGTTAGCAAGACTCACCAGTCAGTACTCCAAACATAGCTATAGAAGAAGCTGTTAAAATACCAACACAGAGGGGTGAGCCTCAAGGTTCCATGTGGTCGGGTGCTCGTGTTCTTTCTTCTCTATCGAGTTTGCAGAATTTTGTTTGTTATCTTACTAGATGGACTTGTATCTTCACTACAGTTCCTGATTCATGTGGACAAATTTTTCCTACCGTACTAATTTGTATCATTCCATGCACCTTCGAGCATATGTAATATTGTCGTATTGTATTCTCCTTGAGGAGATTATTAGAAATTGTAATTGTAAACATGTGCAAATGATTATTTGGATGTAATTTTAAAATTACACAGATGTTGATTTTGATTATTATCATATATCATATGTTATATTGTTAGAAACAATTAGATTGAGGTTTAAAAATGAATTTAGTTCATGATGTTAATCTTACACATTGTTTTATGTTATTCAATCTATTTAGATATGAACTTTATATGTTGCTAGTAGCGATATCGGGAGCCTAAATGGACCTAAGTTTACGATTAATATTTTGTACTCATGTTTACAATTAATGTAATGTATCATTGATAAGTTAACATTATTGTAATGTTAGTTGTAATCTTTGTTTCAAAAAACAAATTATTTGTTATTTTCTTAGTTAATTGAGTTGTCCTCTCAGATTCCGTAACAAGGGCTTTACATTTACACGTCTAAAACTTTTCTATATGAAGCTGAGTTTTCTGAGAAAAAATCATCATGTATTTCTAACTCGGAGAATTTAAAAAAACCATGAGTTTTAAAAACTCACCAAATACCCTGTATTTTCATCTATATATAGAAGTGCTTCTTGTTCTTTCTACAACACATTAATCCACTAGCTACTAGCATATTTAATACCTGATTTCTAATTGCACAAAATGCTCAAAGTAAAACTAATAACTAGAATGAGGATTTCTAATCTTAGCTTAAGGGATGCATGTTTTTGTACACGTTAGTGTCTGGTCTTAAATTTTTCTCATCATTGAATGAATGAAAGATTTTAATAACATCTACGAGGCCAAAGCAGCCTATGGGACCCCCTAGAAAAAGAAAACACCCCAGGAAAGGTGCCAGAACTTTAGGCCCTTTGTAACTGCCTCTTTAAGTTTGCTCTACGACAGTGAATTTTGATCACTAAGTTTGTTGTCCTGTCTAGCTGCATTTCTTCAAAAAGAGCACCTAAATTGTCTGCTTCTAAGATGTAGCCTATGAAGTGCAGGGTTTTAAAATGCAGTGATAAAGGCATTTTGGTTTATTACTCATTTTATGTTAGTGTTAATATAAGTATTCTTAACAATCAAACCTATGGCCTCTAGAGCCATACCCATCACATATGTTTTAGTGATGCAAGGATGTTGACAACTTCCCCTACGACCCCTTTTTTTCTCAAGTTTTACATTAAAAACAAAGTGACTTTGTTTTAAAAAATAATAGATGTCACACATGATTTAAAGACTTCAAAAACATCATTGCATCCGAAAAAAAGTAAGGCATTTGCAAACACTTGTTTTTGCGATCACTCATAATATGATTATCACACATTCATATGCATTATCTCATATTTAATATTTCATGAACTTGGAATTTCAAATTTGTATGGTCAACTTTGGAGTTCATTGTTCAATGTTTGTCATAGATGTTATTGATGTTCAAAATTTAGTTTATTAAAAATGTATAATGATGAAATCTATAATTCTTATCGCATGACCTATGACTTTTTTACCAACAGTTTTTATTTAACAAAATAAAACTTAGAATGCTTATATCATTAGGATGAAATAAAACATTAATACAACACAATCAATAGTTTTTGTTTTAGGAGAACCGTTGCAGCCTGCATAAAAAGGAAACACAGAGCCACTCCATTTTCTTGAGAGGGCTGCATTAAACAAAGAATAGAGGGATGATGATATGAACAACCACATTGTTCTGGGTGCAAAGTTCGTTACTGGTGCTCTCCCACACCTAGAATCTCCCACAATATCCAACCCTCAAAACAACACAAGGGAGGATGCAAATAGGGTTCATCTCGATACCCGCAAAGCCCTAATGACATAACACAACACAAAGAACAACAAAGGCCAAAACTACAACAATCTACCAAAGATGCCAACTCCCGAAAATGGTTTCCACGAGGATTATTTCGACCTTACGAAATATGCCACAGTGAATGTACAAACTAAAGGAGCCAGGATGCGACTCCCAGTATGCACAGAAAATAGAGAAAGACGGACGAACAAACCCTATACCACAACATGGAACAAAGAGTCAATAAATGGAACACCAAGGGTTTCTAGAGGGGCTAATGCAATACTAGTAGGAATAAAGCACAATCACAGCAAGTCAGCCCTCATTGGCAAACCCACGAGCGACAAGGAGTCATCAACCATTATTATCAGCAATGATATCTCCAACGAAATTTGGAAACATTGTGAATCTCATGGCATATATGCAACTTGGGAAGGGGCATCCGTCCACATCTCGACTGTTGTGAACTGGTTTAAAGCAACTCTGGACACACAGGTAAGTATAACTATTATAAATCAAAGTACTTTATTTTTAGACTGCTTATCTAAAGATTTAGCCGAAGCACTTCTCGAATCTGAAAATATTCTATAAAGGTTTTAGTGTAATTTTTTTAAAATGGAAGCCTAATTTCAATAGTAATGGTAACACTAACATAAACCCACTTAAATGGATTTATCTCAAAAACTATCCGATGGAATTAATATATCATAGTATCTTAAGAAGGATAGGTAAACAAATTGGTACTATGATTGGCTTTGAGCACAACTATATGGTAGATTCTGATGTCAAAATACTTGTGGAAAATGTTCCAAAAAATTTAAATCCAATCAAAATTATAACAAACCACAGTATATATGAATTACAATCAGAGATATATAAGGGCACCATTAGAAGTTTTGACATCTTCATTTCAAAATATAATGATGATTTTGAGGGTATCCATCATACCTCGAACCTCTTAAGACTTCTAGAAGATTTTGTAAACCCTGATTACTCCTCGGATAACTTTGTTACACCTGATAAACTCTCTTTTCTATCCCCTCCATCCTCGAAGCATAACCATCCATCTACCCCTCCATCCAAGCAATCTGAGCCCCCCATCTCCCCTTCTTCTAACAACCTTCTGGAAGAATGTGAGATTCCTTCGCCACATCTGATTCCTCAATCACAGCCTCCAAATGTAAAAACTAAGCTCCCCTTGGAACCCATCCCCCAAGCCATGGAGGATTGGGAACCCCTTATTGATCTCAATGCACCTATCTTACCCTCGGACATAGTTTTCCAACTCATCCCAGCATCATCCCTACAATTATCCATTAGGGATTTTATTCCTTCCTGTGCTGCCCCCAATCCCCAAGTTCTGATTTTCAGATGTCAAATCCTCATTCCAATGTCGACCCTATCTCTCAATCTAGGGTTAATACCACCATTGAAGAAATTCTCAACGGTAACATAGATGATATTATGGTAGACTTTATTAATATGGATGTCATTAACACCAAAAGAGAAATATTAATCCAAAAGATTCAAAAATTAGATAATAAGGAGCAAGATCAGCAAGTCTTAGAAAAGGAATTGGTTGAGCTAGAAGCCTTGGGAAATAATCCAGTTCTTGGATTAGCTATTAATGAGGAAGCTTGACAAAAATTGATTTTGCAAAATCCTCTAAAAAAAGAGGTAGAAAATCTATGGTTGAACTACGAAAGAAGGATGCAAATCTAGTTAACCAAATTAATATCATTGATTTACTTCATGTAGGTAGGGGGAAGTTCCCTCCCAAGGACCAATGAAGGTCCTCTCTTGGAATGTTAGGGGCAGCAATGCTCCTAACAAACAGTGTTTATTAAAACGTTGCATTAATAAATATAAACATGACCTGATGCTCATACAAGAAACTAAACTTGATAATGTAGGCTTAACCAACTTTAACAAAAAATTAGGATTTATCAAAGTCTTTGGTGCTCCGGTAGAAGGGGCATCGGGAGGCCTGGCAATCATAGCTGACCCAAGGAAAATTATATATACCCTGACATCCATTAATAAATATTGGATAAGCAGCAGTGTCAGAAGTCTAAAATCCAGTCTGAAATATAATATTCGGAATGTTTATGGTCCAACCAATTATATGGATAGAAGGTTAATATGGCATGGAATTAATACTTTCCTAAATTTCTACCCAGATCAAACCTTCATCATTGGTGGAGACTTTAGTACTATTCTGAACCCATCTGAGAAAAAGGGAGGTAGGAATGCTAACCCTATATCAATGGAGGACTTTGCTGAATGGGTTAGACACAACAATCTAATGGATTTGAACCCGGAAGAAGGCATTTTTACTTGGACCAATATGAGACAAGGCAAGGAACATATAGCCAAAAAACTTGACTGTTTCTTCTTCAAAGGAAATTGGTCAAGCTTCCCATTCGCCCTAAAAATAGATATCCTTCCTTTTCCAGGCTCTGACCATTTCCCAATTGCACTTGACATCTTGGACAATGCCATGCTCCATGACGACCCCTTCAAATTTGAGCAAATGTGGTTCAAAGATGAAAGACTATTACCCCTCATCCAACAATGGTGGGAAAATCTACAATTTAAAGGTTCCAAGCTTTTCATCATTGCCAACAAGCTTAAGAAAATAAAGAGTAACTTTATCTCTTGGAATAAGGATTGGTTTGGCAAAATCTTTGGAAAAAAAGCCAAAACCGAACTTGAACTTGAGAATCTCAATAAGACAATTATAACAGAAGGTATGAATCGGGAAACCTACCAAAAATAAAATCTTCTTAAAATTGAATTGGAGGACATCTTAGCTAAGGGAGAACTATTCTGGAGGTAGAAATCCAAAGAGATTTGGCTTAATGCAGGTGATAAAAACAAAAAAAAAAAATCACAATAGCACCAAAGCTAGAAGAAACATTAATAAAACAACAAAAATACCAAATCAAATGGCACGATAACCGAAGAACCCAAAGCCATAGCTGAGGAATCTATTAACCACTTTAGCAACACCCTTAATAATAAGGAATTCTTTGATCTGACTAATCAGAATCTTTTTGACAACAACCCTAGAATAATCAACCAAGACATCAATAAGGCTCTAAAAGCTAAATTCACCCTGGAAGAAATTGTAAATGTACTAAAACAAATGCAACATGATAAAGCGTCGGGCCCCGATGGCTTCCCAGTTATGTTCTTCCAAAGGTGTTGGGAATTCGTTGGCAAGGAGGTTACAGCTGCCTTAGAAGGAGTAAGGAATTCAGGTAAGCTACTCAGAGAAATCAATAATACCTTCTTAGTTATAATTCCAAAAATAGACAAAGTAGAAAGCTTTAACGATTGTAGACCTATAGCCTTATGTAATACAATCTACAAGCTACTATCCAAGACCCTAGCCAATAGAATGCAAAAAATTCTACCTAGAATTATCAGTGAAGAACAAACTGGATTTGTACAGGAATGATCCATCTACGGTGGGGTTATCATAGCATAGGAAGTTATCCACTTGACCCAAATGAACAAAAAACCTAGCATGTTAATTAAACTTGACATCAACAAAGCTTATGAAAAAGTAGATTGGAGATTTTTATGCAAGATCCTATAAAAGTTTGGTTTCGATAAGAAATGGATCAATCTTTTATTTGAATGTATTTCCACTCCCAAATTCTCAGTCATGCTAAATGGATCCCCCGAAGGCTTCTTTGACGTTTCTAGAGGCATCTGGCAAGGTGACCCAATTTCCCCCTCTTCATCATTATGGTTGAAGCCCTGGGACACTCCATAACCAAAGCTAGAATACACAATCAAATTGAAGGCATTAAAGTCACCTCTAATGTCGAACCCATAACACGTCAACAATTTGTCGATGATACCATGTTATTTGGCAAAAGCTCATTACAAGAGGCTTATAAATTTAAGGAAATTCTCCAAGCATATGCCAAAGCCTCAAGACAGGAAATCAACTAGGAAAAGTCTGAAATCTTTTTCCTCAATACTGATCCAACTCTAGAAACCGACATCTGTAACACCCTTAACTTCAGAAAAGGATCACTATCAAGCAAATACCTTGGCTTATCCTTAGATAAAGGTACTAAAAATGTTAACTCTTGGGAACCCATTATTTCAAAAATCAAGAAACAGACAACATCCCGGAAGGGTAAGTGGCCTTCTTCAGTAGGTAAAAGGGTAATGATTAAGTTAGTACTAGCCTCTATTCTCATTTACCATATGTCTTGCCACCTCCTTCCTTCGAAAAGCAGCAAGGAAATTAATAAACACCTTAAAAACTTATTCTGGAAAGGAACTAGTGATCAACATAAAATTCCCTTGGAAGCATGGGAAAATTTAAGTACACCTACAGAATATGGAGGCTTGGCCTTCAAAAACATTAAAGAGCAAAGTAAAGCCCTCGGTGCCAAACTAATCTGGAATCTCCTCAACAAATCCCATCTGAAATGGGCTGAAATTCTACGATACAAATACCTCAATGGCAGGGATTCCACAACTGTTTTTAGAATCATAAATCTTCTGAATGGCTCACGAATATGGAACTTCATGAAGGATTCCAGAAATATTATAGGAAAATGTCTCTCTTGGAAAATCAACAATGGTGTAGATGCATTATTTTGGGAAGACTCGTGGGAAGGTCTCCCTCCCATTTCTAGCATGTATAATTGGGGTAATACCATCCAAACACTCCAACAATATTGGGGTAAACATGTCCATAATTACACCATACCCCTTGAAGATGTGGCCCTTGACAACCCCCAATGGAAAACACTTGACAACATCAATATACCAAACTAGCATAAAGTTATGCTAACCAACATCCTAGCAAATAGGAAAATAATCCTTAATAACAAAAAGGATTCCCTCCT